>JAKWJA010000634.1:0-27568 GCA_027704765.1 Solanum habrochaites
GAAAAAGCTTTATGCCAAGTTCTCCAGTGTGAGTTTTGGCTAGATGCAGTGTCCTTCTTTGGGCCGTGGTGTGTCTAGTGATGGAGTAATGGTGGATCCTTCTAAATGAATAGTGACGAATTGCGGTGAGACCTACTAATTTGTAGAATAAGGAGCTTTTGGGGGTGAGCTAGGCTATCATACCGAGCCGATGTTGTCAGGACTTCTCTTCTATTGTCTTCCCAACTGACGAACTTGACTAAGCCACATGCTCCGATTTGTAGTGGTGGGATGATGTGAGGACAGCGTTCAGAAGCTCAGAGACTCTGTTTGCTACTGCATCAGAGTTCTCACCTTGCAGTGGGAAGGCACTGAAATTTCTTTCTTGTCTATTGTGATTTCAATCCTATTCGGGTTTGGGTGCAGTGCTAATGCAAAGAGAAGAATGTATTGCTTATGCTTCAAGACCATTGAAAGTGCATGAACGATAACTATCTAATCCAACTTGTCATGATTTGGAATTGGCGCGGTAGTGTTTTGCACTACAGCAATGGAGATCACTATTTATATGGGTTAAGTGGAGGCTCTATACGGATCATCGTAGATCGACAGTACGTCTTTCATTTACAGTAGAGAGGCTGTTTAATTTGAGTCTCCGGGGATGGAGGGATGTCATGGCACTGTTTAGACTTCAATTATTCTGGACTTTCCGGGACGCATCGTATTCTCCTTCGCTTTTTATTCGTCCTCGCGTCGGAGCTCATGTTGGGGATTTGGGGCTTAACGGGTATCCATGGGATGATTTGCAATGGTACGTTGATCAGTTCATTGTGCGGCTTTAGCGCTCTCTAGTCCGTGGGGCGGGGGGTGAATTGGCTGTGTTGCTATCCCTCCTAGACCGCGTGGAGTTTCTTTAAGGGTGTTGGATTGATTGGTGGCTGGGGTTTTGGTGAGTGGGTCTTATCAATGAGCACGCCGACGGGTATGAGAAGAGGGGGAGAGTCTTATGCGTCGCTGGGTTTGGAGCGTGTGGTGTGGCCGTCCATGGGGTTGGGGTCGCGGGTGGATCGCTGTCTTGTGTAATGCGTTGGTTTCCTCTCGGACGTTATTGGTAAGTTGGGGTTGGAATTTATACGTTCAGAGGTGCGGAGATGTCTTGGGCCTTTAGTTCGTTTTTGGTCGGGTTCTGGTGCCTGGGGTTGTGTGGGTGGGTGCGAAGCTCCCTCAGCCATTTCGCCTGCCTTTCTTGCTCCCTACCCTTTCTGCCCTTCCGCAGGTCCCTGGCAGCAGTGCTTCTTTTTTCGCATTTGTGTGGAGCAAGGGATTCTTCCTTCCTTTGACAGATTTAATGTGTGTCCTTCTCGTGTTCTTCCCTCCTTTTTCTCCTTCGCTTCCCCCCTGAGTTCTGATCCGAGATAAACTGTTTACACAGGATGAGGCTAAAGTTAACGTAAACATCGAAATGAGTCAGATAGTGTTTTGAGGATTAAGGAGAAGACTTGTGTTAACCTTCACGTCGATAATTTTTGATTAACACTATTTCTGACAGAGGGCTTCGGATAGGTGGTCTAAATGTTCTTCGGTTACAGGCTCTTCGATTTCCCACCCTCGTGTTACCGGTTTGTCACCTCCCGTCTATAGCGCACGTTTTTTCATTGCGTACTCCGTGAGTCCTCTAATCTTCTCCCTTTGTTTTTCTAGACGTACTCTTTTATTCTGTGCCCATCCACTGTTCCCCCTTGTACCCCTCGCGTCAACGGTATGCCCCAACCCAGCACCCAATATTCCCATTATTCCACAACCTTTCATATACCGTTCCCTTTCAACAATGACCTTAATTTCACCTTTTTATAGTTCAGTTTTCAATGGAACGTCATACGTTGGTGGTGTCTTCCAAGACATTGGCTAATTTACGGACTTTCCAATTGTTGGGATTTGGACAGTATTTTAACTACCGTCTGCTCAGTTTGCATTGCCCGGTTTATAGTGACTCTACAATGCCGATAAGTTAAGTCCAACCTGTTACCGTCATCCCAGACACTTAGGTCTCTTATGTAGTCGTAAAGTATGATTTTTCCCTTTAGTTATCTTATGTTGTAGAACACGCCTATCACTCGTCTGCTTCCTCTGGCGTCAGGTACGGCATTTACTTTTTTCTGAATTTTGGGAAAACCAGTTGCTGCATAATTTTGGGTAATACATAGGAAGGGAACCTTAAGTACCGCGTTTGCCATCACATCTAACCGTGGTCAGGTACTAGAGCGAATCGATTCAAGTTTTGGATGTTATATTTCTAGTTTTAGTTGCTTCTTGATAGTATGTTCCTATTAACTCCAGTTTTTTCTCTACTTGTTTCGTTGGGTTAACCCTTGTAGAACCGTGAGTTTTTCATAACATAATAGCTATCACTCACACATTGATAGGGCTTCCATATTGAAGCATTGTATGGCGTAGTAGATGATTCTCCTCCATTTCCTTGGTGTTTGATGCATTCGAGGTTAGACTTGGGTACTGCGATCTGTTTGAGGGATTCGATAGAAAGAAGTGAATCATTCAAGAAATATCTTTCTATCGGCGCAAATTTAGCCAAAAAGAAGGCAGATCGAAAAGGGTTAGAGACTTAGAGTTCATGCGGAGGTCGAACA
The DNA here is from genome assembly GCA_027704765.1 of Solanum habrochaites. Taxonomy (NCBI): domain Eukaryota; kingdom Viridiplantae; phylum Streptophyta; class Magnoliopsida; order Solanales; family Solanaceae; genus Solanum; species Solanum habrochaites. The sequence continues at coordinate 2,625 of JAKWJA010000634.1, forward strand.
AGTCTTGTTGAAAGTTTCAAGAAGATAAAAGACCAAATGAAGGGTGTGATCGGTTGGTAAAACGAGCAAGCTAAGCCCAAGATAACATGGCCGCTCTTTGAATACTTACGCGAGTAGGGGAGTGTGGCTTATGAGTTTACCTTGTCTCCAGGGCTGGTCCGGAGTACATCCTTGTTTCATGTTGTTGATGTGTGACAGATCCATGGGATGTGGGGAAATACTTATCCTTTTGGGATTCCGTTTTTGCTTGAATGAGAACTTGTCTTATGTAGGAGGACCGAATTGCTATTTTAGATAGTAGAAGTTTCCGCAAGTTGAGTCAGATAGATGGCTCATCCATCCAGGTGCCAATTTGGAAGAATCGCCCGTTGAAGAAGCCACTTGGGAAAAGGGGTGCAGATATGACGAGAAAAGATTACCCCAATCTGTTACAATTCCAGGTAATCCTTTTCGCCCTTGTTTTTCTCTCTCTAGGATCGTTCGTAGGACTAACGATGGGTAAATTGGTATCTATTGTATAGACCTGTTTAGTCGTTTTGGAGCAACAATTTGATTTCTGGAAAAACTGGCAGAGGTTACTGAGGGCCCACTACGGACCGTCGTGGAGGGTGTCGTTTCCAAACACTCTAGAAAATCTTAATTGCGTAGCTGAAACTCGACTCTCTGGGAATGTCGTGACGGATGTGGCCATGGTGACGGACCGTCGCAGTCTCGTACGGCCCGTCCCAGCCATCCACTTAAAACAAGTCTCTGTTGCACTGCGACGGACGCAGACGGCCCGTCGCCAGGCGCGACGGCCCGTCACGGCTACGCCATCCCAGTTCGGGTCGGATTTGCTTTACACGTTTTACAAGGGGACGTTTTTTGACTATTCCTGCTTTATAGGTTAAGTTAGAGGGTTAATGTTAATAAGTTCTATTATTGGGGGTTAAAAGAGGCTAACCTTAGTATAAATAGTGGGTTCATTAGTGCCATCTTTCATTCTTAATTACATAATATATTAGGGTATAAAGAACAGGTTTGAATAATAAGACATAGAAATAACCAAGACAGAAAATGAAAAGACGATAGAACTAGTAGAGAGAGATGAACGAAGAGGACAGAACATAGAAATTGAGGAATTTGCCTTGGCTTGATCACGATTCTTCGTGTGGAGGTAGGTTTTTGGTTTGCTTTTACACATTCGTAGTAACTCTTAATAGCGCTGATATCTGTTGGGTAGTATTATAGAGTCTTCTTTTTGCTTAATTTGTATATGTCATGAATGGGATTTTAATTATATGATGTGTGATTATAACAACCAGGAATGAGAGTCTATTGTACCCAATATCATTATATAACCCTAAACTCTCTTATTAATGTTGATGCCTCTGGTATAAAAGAAGGCTTGATGAACCTAAAGTGATGAGATTATGACGCCTTGGTAGTAAAAGAAAGGCTTGATGAATAATCGAATTAGATTAGGGGATCCGTAGTGTCACTTACCTACACGATAGAATAGTGGGACGGGTGTCACAAACCGACACTAGAATTAGGGATCGGAGGTGTCACGTCCGCACATATAAATTAGTGAGGAACGGGTGTCACTAACCGTACATCATAGATTAGGGATCGGAGTGTCCGACCGACACCTGAATTAGTGGGACGGGTGTCACGAACCGCACAACGTTAGATTGTAGGGGATCGGATGTCCACTTACGACACATAGGAATTAGTGGGACGGGTGCACTAACCGACACGTAGATGTATAGGGTATCGAGTTCACTGTACTCGACGCTGAATATAGTGGGACGGTGTCCACGAACGACACGTAGATGAGGGTATCTGGATGTCACGTACCGCGCACAGTTGAATTCTGGTAGCGTAGTGTGCGACTTCCGACTACCTATAGTAGGGGATCGGCAGTTGTCACTTACCGACACAAGAGGAATAAATAATGAATCCTTGAAACGATACTAATATACCTCAATCTAAGAAGATGTATCCCAAATAAGTATGGCATGTCAGCTTGAGCCTCATAGCTTATGATCGTGACTATTATAAATGATGTTTGTACTTATTTGCCTATCACATGTTAGAGACATACGAGTTGATTTTATGATGTTCTTGAGATATTATTGTTTTCTATTTGAGTTGGCTCGATGCATACCTACTCAGTACCATGTGGTTGTACTGACCCCCTACTTTAGTGGTTTTCCTGTTGTTTCTTGTGAGTGCGCAAACGTGCGTCATCTTTCGACTTCACAGTGTTTTTCGACACAGTCTTCGTTCACACGGTTCTTCAGGGTGTGGGCTAATGCTTCTAGCTGGACTGGATCTCTTTCTTCCTCATGGCCTTGATGCCTTGAAGTTTGTCGGCATAGACAGCTTTATTATGTTTTAGCTTCTTAGAATACTCTTAGTTTGACAGTACGTTGGATCATAGATGTTCTTGTGGTGATGATTCCATATTTTGGGGAATTACTAGATGGTTGACAATGTGTAGAAGTTTATTGAATTGTCTTGTTATTGTGAGTTGACACGGCTTTCCGCATTACTTTATTTGATATTACTTTGAAATGATAAGGGGTTTAGATTGGTTGGTTCTGCACTAGGGAGGGTATGTGGGGGCCACTCGCTGCCTCGGTTTGGGTCGTTGACATTAATTTGTATTAGTATTATTATTATTTTAATTTCATTATCATTATCATTACGTTTTATTATTATTATGATTATTACTATTATTATATTATTAATTATTATTATTATTATTATTATTATTATGGTTATTATTATTGTTCTTACTTATTGGTTATATTATTATTATTTGTTCTTATTCTTCTTATATCTTAACTTATTATTATTATTACTTATTGTATTTCTTGTTCATTATATTTTAATCTTATATTCTCCTCCTCCTCCTAATAATTTCCTCTTATTCTTACTTCTTCTTCGTCTTATTATTCTTCTTCTCTTCTTCTTCTTATCTCTTCTTATTGTTCATTGGGGTTCTTGGTTTGTTTGTGTGGTTCTTGTTGGTTTGGTTGTTTTGTTCTTGTTGTTCTTGTTTCTTGTTCTTGTCCTGTTCTTCGTCTTCCTCTTCTGCTTCTTGTTCTGCTTTCTTCTTCTTCTTCTTCTTCTTCTTCTCCTCCTCTTCTTTCACTCTTACTCCATTCCTCAGACCCTCTTCTTCTTCTTCTTCGTGTTTATTGTTTGTTGTTGTTGTTGTTGTTGGTTCTTCTTGATTTTGCTCTTGACTCTTGTATCTTTCTCCCTATCTTCTCTTCTTCTCTCTCCCTGTCTTTCCTCCTCCTCCTTCTTCCTCCTTCTGCTTCTTACTTGTTTTTGTTCTTCTTCCTCTTCCGTTCTTCTTTTTCTTTTTCCTTCTTCTCCTTCCCTGTCTTTGTTCTTGTCTCTTCTTCCCTTCTTCTGTCGTACTATCCTCTTCTTTTCTTTTTCTCTATCTTCTTGTTCTTCTTCGTCGTCGTCTCCCTCTCCTCCTCCTCCCTCTACTGTCTTGCTCCGTTCTTCTCTCTTTCCTCGGGCTTTGTGTTTGTTGTTGTTGTTGTTGTTCTTCCTCTCGCCTCTTGTTGTTGTTCTTCTTCTTCGTCCTTCTTCTTCTTCTTCTTTACCTTTCTTTTTTTCTTTTTTGTGTCTTGGTGCCCTCCCTCCTTTGCCTTCCTTCCCGCGCCGCCTTTCCCCCCCCCCGCTGCTCACCCCGCCTCCTTTCCGTCCCAACCAAACTCTTCTCCCCCCCTCCCTCCAGCGAGAACGGAGAGCTTTCTAGACGGAAGGAAATGGATGGAGGCGAGGAGGACAGTAGCAAAATCGAGCGAGAAGGCGAGAAGCTAAGCCGCGGAACAACGGCAGCTAAGCGGGAGCGACGCGGCGCTGCAAAAAGCCGCGGGGGGCTGGCACTCCATAGCCCAGAGATGCCGTCGCAAGGGCCCTTGAGAGGGGCGAGCGGCCCAGGCTGCCTGGCCAAGGGAGAGACACCAGGGGATGAAATCTAGTCCCAAGAGCTTAGGCATGTTTTCCTATATGCATTTAATCCACCGAAGCACCTCTCCCATTTGCCTTGCGCAAGTGACATTGAATGAACAAGTGCTCCATACTCTCTTCTGCCCTTTTGCACAACACACACTCTTTATCAAGTATCATTCCCCATTTAATCAATCTATCCACTGTTGTTAGTTTCCTATTCAGCAGTATCCATAGTGTAAAACAAGCTTTAGGCCTGGCTGGATTCTTAAACATTAAGCATCTCCAATCAGGTTTAATCTTCTCCCCTCTAAGATAGTTGTAAATATACTTGATCACCCCTTTGCCTTGCTTTGGTTGACACTGATCAACTATGAGCTTCGCACTCATAATTTTCCTGATCATCCAGCTGGCTTGATCTCTTTTTTGCCACACACTCTGATCTTTTAAGTAGTAAGCATGGATCCATTTGATCCATAGCTTATCTTCTTTGTTGGCCAAGTCCCAACAGAGTTTAGCTATTGCTGCTCTATTCCATATTGCCATGTTTATCAATCCCAAAACTCCTTCACTTCTAGGCCTGCAAACTTGTTCCCATGCTATTAGAGCCTTCTTAGTAATATGTCGAGTCCCTGACCATAAATAGCTTCTACATAGACTCTCAATCAATTTGATTATCTTAGCTGGAAAGATGAACATTTGTGCCCAATAAGCTTGAACACCAAATAACATTGTCTGCACCAGTTGAGCTCTCCCTGCATAAAATAGTTTCCTAGCTGTCCAAGAGTTGATTCTTGACATTATTCTATCAACAAGTGGTTGCCATTGTAGAACTGACATTTTCTTAGTTGATAAAGGGACTCCCAGGTATTTGAAAGGCAATTCTTCTATGTTGTATCCCAGCTGCTGAGCTATCTGTTGCCTCACTTCTCTTTGCACACCTCCACAATATATTGAACTCTTGTTGAGATTAGCTTGCAACCCTGAAGCTTTAGTAACAAAATGGAGAAACATGATTAGAGGGCTTTAACATACTCAGATCCACCCCTAGCAAACAATAACTGGGTCACTCTGCAAAGGCGATCTGAGGAAACACAAGCCTTTGAACCTTTGGGATTGTATTTAACTTCTTGTCATCTCTAAGTCCTTTCATGGTCCACTCAGATCTCCATTGCTATAGCAAAAATGAAGGGAGACATGGATCCCTTGTCTACCCTTAAGCTGCTTCAAAACTCTGTGAAACCTGCCCATTTACAACTATAGAATAGTTCACAGTTTTGACACAACTCATTACCCATTGCACAAACTTCTCAGGAAATCCTAAACCATACATTACTTGTTCTAAGAATGTCCACTCCACTGAGTCACAAGCCTTCTGCAAATCTATCTTCAGCATACACCTAGGAGAGATATGTTTCCTAGTGTAAGCTTTAACCAGCTCATGAGCAAGTACTATGTTATCTGATATCTTACTACCTGGGATGAATACTGCTTGGCTTTCACATATAATACTATGAATTACTCCATGCAGCCTATTAGTAAGAACTTTGGATATGATCTTTGTACAAATGATCACAGTAAGCGCAAAACGCTATAGGCCTGAATTCTTTCCACTGAGTAGGACTCCTGGACTTTTGGGATAAGAGACACTAAAGTGCAGTTAAAAGCCTTATACAATTTATTCTCTTATTATTATTATGATAGTATTATTATTATTATTATTAACTATTACTTGTTCTGATTATTATTATTTTATTATAAGTATTATTAGGATTATTGGTTATTATTATTAAGCACTACTACTCACTAATACTACGACTACTACTAATTAATTATTTATTATTATTATTTTATTTATTTTGTAACCTCAATCATTAATTATCCGACATTTTTGTTACGGCGATGGGCAAGCGCTTTCCTCATCATGCATTAATTCAGAAAAATAACACGCCCTAACAACCATCAAAACTCCCTATGCTTCAAATCTCCTATGGTGCTTAATCAGCTTACTCAATTTCATAGGAGATCTTGCATTAGTGTACCAAAGCAAATCTTCTTAATCTACGCTCACTATCAATCCTTCTTGGTCTTCAATATTCATAGTGTTTCTCTCATTCAAACGTGCAGACACCATTTTCGAGCTAATAGTCATCTTGAATAACTGAGCTCTTTAGACTAGTCCCTTCGCCGTGTTTGAATGCTCATTTGGCATCAGCGCTGTTCCTGTCCCTGCTCGTTGACTTTTAGAATCCGCCCATGTTAGTTAATCTTCTTCATACTTCTCTACAGTGGAACAGTAGCAAACAACATGTGGTCCAGACTTGTCATCCGCATTTGCACACCACACAGCCTTGTCTCTTGTATATCCCCCATTTAACAAGCTCTCTCCTGTGTTGACAGTTTTCCTATATCATGAATTCCCATATACTGTAGCTTTAGGCCTTGCTGGATTTTTACCATAGACATTTCCACACTGGTTCAGTCTGCCCCCTAATCAGAGTATCTATAAATTTGCCTGCATTCACCCCTTTTCCTTCATTATCTGTGAACTTGATCACAATTGTTTAGCCTGCATTATCTTCCTGATTCCATCACTAGTTGTTCTCTCTTCTGCCATTCATTCTTCCTCTTATGGTAGAAGTATGGCATCCATTTGATCTCACAGCTGTCCTTCCTTATTGCCCAGATCCCAACACAAGTTTGACTATTGCAGCTCTATTCCACATTTGCATATTAGTCAGCCCCAATCCCTCCTTCATTTTTTGCCATCCCAAATACCTTCTACCCACAGCGATTAAGTGTCTTTCCTAGTTCATTAACTTCCCACACTCATGGACCACAGGAGGATAACTTCTTACACAATACTAGATTACAAATTAAACTTTGATTAAACGACATTAGCTAGAATTTAAGAATAAAAATCTGAGCACATAAGCTGCACGTCCAAATAGTATTGTCCTGCACTAGTTTGATCCGCTGTGTGGGGGGGTTTCCTGCATATGATAGCTTCTAGTCTAGTCCATGAAGTCGATTCTTGGCCATTATTTTCTCTACTTGAGTGGACCATTGCCATCAACTACATCTCTTGGGTTGAAAGAGTTACTTCAGATTTTGAAAGGTAGTTCTTCCATATGTATCCAGTTTGTCTGGACCATTTGATTCTTCACATCTGTTTCACCCCTCCACAATATATTGAAGCTCTTACTAAGATTTTGCTTGTATCCTAGAGCTTATGATAAGTTTGAGAAACATAGTTCCAAGAACAAAGCTAGCTTTAACAAGAATCAAGTCACACTAGCAAACAAGTAACTAAATCCATCTGCAAAACAATAGATGTGACTGATGTTAATGTACTTGACAGGCTGCACCTAGGATGTATATTTGAACCTCGTTTCTATACCTCAGAATCCCTTCAGTAGCCTCTCCAGACTCCTCCATTGCTAGAGCAAAAAAAAATGGAGACACTTAGATCTCCTTGTCTCCAATCCTTTATATCTACATCAAAGCTCTTTGAAGCTCTGTCCATGAAGTACTATGGAGTAGTGGACTGTGTTAAACACGATTGTCAAACAAGCAAGATTATACAGATGAACAAACATCTCTGGGAATCCTAGTCCACACATTGCTTGCGCTAGGTAATCCCATTCTACTGAGTCATAGGCTTTCTGGCAGTATCATCTTCACATACTTCTAGGAGTGATTGCCTTTCTAGTATAGGCTTGGCTTAACAAATTCATGGCAAGTTACTATATTATCTGCAATATTCCTTCCGGAGAACCCTGTTATTGACTTTAATAGATAATGCTCTGCATCACCCCATGGATTCTATTATTAGCACCTTGAAAATGATCTTAGGACATCACTGCTTACGCAGGCTATGGTCTCTACTCTTCACTGGTTGGGATTCTACACTTGGAAGAGAGTAACGAGTTGTACAATTGAACTTCTTATGTAGGCATCCCAGTTGAAGAAGTTTTCCACACCTTCAATGACATCCCTTTTAACTATCTTCCAAGTATGTTTTAAAAAATAAGCATTGTATCCATCTATCCCTGGTGCCTTATCATCCCCTATGGATTTCAATCCTTCATATATTTCTTGCTCAGTTACTTCTCTACACAGCTGAACTCTTTGCTGTTGTGTCAATGCAGGCCCTCTCTTCATCACTTTTACATTAACTGCTGGTAGCTTTCCTGCTGAAGTCCCCATTAAACTCTTATAGAATATCACAAACTCCTCTTGGATTTCCTGGGGATCATAGAGCATCTGTCCATTTAAGGCCATAATACTTCTTACTTGCTTCTTTTGAGTTCTCTCTTTAATGACTGCACTAAAAGTATTGTTAATCTGCATATTCCCCAGTTGAAGCCATTTCAATCCTTGATTTGTCTCAGAGCATTCTCTCAATTAAGGACCATTTTTCAAGATTGATCAATAAATCCTTCTCCTTCATAATCAACTCATCAGTAGCTTGTTCATTCAGCGACTTTGGACATTTGCCACATCTATTCTAGCCGTTTCAATATCCTCCCCAATGTACTTGTTGAATTCTTCCGTAGTGCTGTAATCTATGTTGAAGATCCTTCAGTTTACACCACACTTCTTCATTGCATCATAACCCATATGTCTTTTCCTATAGTTTCTACAACTCCATAAACCTCTAAGCTCAGTCCAAACATTTAAAAATTTTGAAGCTACCATTCTCCCATGATGTGAGTTTTTTCCAGCGTTCAATCATATGCATTGATATGAAATATTTGGATTCCATACTCTACACTACAGTCCCCATTTATTCATCCATTCATTCATGCCAAAAGGCCTCATCTATTATGCTTGAGATTCTATTCCTCCACATTGCCTTATTATTCAGGGTCTGTTAGTAGTTACCATCCTTGCAAGTTAATTAACCCCCATGTCTCTCACACATTCACCAAAATCTTTTATCTCATTACTAGTAACAGGAACCCCAGCTATTCTATCCTTAGCATACAATACAACATTAAAATCCCCTACTATCAGCCAAGGTTGTGTAATACCTTGTGCTAGAGTTTCCATTTCTTTCCACAGACTCTTTCTCTGTTCAGCTGTATTAAGACCATATACTACTGTTAGCATAATCTGGTATCCCTTACTCCTTTCATTCACCTGGCAATGCAACATCTGAGATGAGCTGGAAATTTTCTTGACTTCATACCAATTATCATCCCAAATCACCCAAATTCTGCCATTAGCACTATCTTCATAGTTATGTAGAACCTGCCAACCTGGTGCTATTCCTCTAAGAACTGAACTCAACTTATTATTTTTAACTCTAGTTTCTACTAAACCAGCTAACACACGTTATTGTGGAATAAGCGCTTGTCTCTTTCTTGCTTAGACCTTTATTCATACCCCTCACATTCCAAAATAGCCACTTCATCAACAGGACTTTGGTGCTCCACCTCTATCAACAGAAAATGAAGCAGTTTTCACATTCATAAGACTCTCAAACCCATTCCTTGTTGCAATAGGCTTCAGTATGGGAAAGTTATCCAAGCTTAATTCCAGCTGACTATACCCCTGCACTGCATTACTCTTTGGTGTTTGCACTATTTCTGTGATCTGTTCTTCTTCTTGTGACCTCATCCTCATCTCTTGGCTATGCTCCTCCTTCTTATGCTCCTCCTTCTTCTCTAGCTCAGTCTTCTGTGATATTGGCCCTTTGTATTGCCATGTTTGAGTAACTTTCTTCCCTGGTCTTCTTTTCTTCATTATCTCCTCATTTAAACCAGTCTCCACTTGACATACATGTCCAATCTTCTGACATTTATCACAGTACTGAGGCCTCCATTCCAACACCACATCCTGTAAGAATGTCTTCCCATAAGGATCCACTACTGTGATTTTCTGGGGAATAGATTTTGTGACATTAACTTCTACTAACATTCTAGCATATGAAATCCTAGTTTGTTTAGTAGTACATTCATCTGCAAAGATGGGTACTCCAATTGCACTTGCTATCCTACTCAAGGATCCCCCTCCCCAACAATTCAAAGGCAACTTTGGAAAATTAACCCATAGAGGTATTCAAAGCGGATCGCGACTAGCACCCACACTTATCCTCCTATGTGAGCGAACCAACCAATCTAAACCTAATTAATTTTTTTTTTTTTTTCAATATAATAGCAACAGAAGTAATGCGGAAGGGACTTAAACTTATATAAAAACAAATGCAAGAACTTATAAAGGCAACAGCTAGGTATCACCAACATGCTGGAAGTCAGCACCACAAAGAACATCTATGATAAAATTACTAAACTAAGAGTATTCTAAAAGCAAATAACAAAAATAAGTCCATGCCGGAACTTCAAGGCATCAAGACATGAGGAGAAGATCCGTCCAAGCTAGAAGCATTAGTCACCATGATATCCAGAGTAAGAAGATTGGCTAGAGTTACTGTTGAGTCGAAGATGATGGACGTTTGATTGCCACCCACAAATAAACAAGAAGAAACATAAAAGTAGGGGGGCGTACAAACAACAAGTACGAAGTAGGTATCATCGGCCAACTCAAAATAGAAAAAACAATATATCTAAGATAACATCATAAAATCAACTAATATTCTTAACAGGTGATAGCAACAAGTATAAACATTTTCATTATAAATCACCGATCATGAATCTATGGGACTCAAGCCTCAACACCATACTCGTTTGGGAAACAGGTTATAGATGGGAGTATATTAACATCTTTCAAGATTCATTATCTTTTATTCCTCTTGTTCGGTCGTGACACTACGCTCCGCTACTACTATGTGCGGTACTGACACTTGATCCCATACTACATGGGTCGGAACGTGCACTCGATCCCCGAATTCTACGTGCCGTTCGTTGATACCCGATCCCCTAAATATACGTGTCGGTTGTGACACCGATCACTAAATCTACGTGCGATTTGGACACCCTATCCCCTAAATCTACGTGTAGGTTCGGGACCACCGTCCCACTAATTCTACGTGCGGTTCGTGACACCCGCCCACTAATCTCATTCTAGTAATTAATCAAGCCTTCTTTTATACCAGGCATCATAATCTCATTACAGTAGTTCATCAAGCCTCGTTATATCAAGGCATCATCATTTAACAAGAGCTTAGGTTTTTATCAAGGATTTGGATTCATAGCTTCATCATGCTTGTTTCATCACCAATCATATATATAAAATCACAATCATGCTATTGCCACACAATTAAGCATATAGAGACTTTAAATACTACCCAACAAAATTCATTCGCTATTAAGAGTTTATACGAGTAGCATAAAAACAAACCACCCTTTTCACGAGATTCGTGATCAAGAAGCAAGGTTCCTCAAATCCTTGTTGTAACGTCGTTTTCTCTATCCTTGCTCGATTTCACTCTCTTTCTTTCTTTTTCTTTTTCTTATTCCAAACCTCTTTCTTTTAACCCTAATTAATCATTATAATTAAGTATAAAAGGTGACCACTAATAACCCACTAATTAAAACTAAGGTTACCTCCTTTTAACCCCCAAGTAATTAGACTTATTAACATTAACCCACCACTTTATAATTAAAGCAGGAATAGTCCAAAAAACGCCCCTTAAATAAATTACAGAAGTCTGACCCCAGCAGGGATTGCGCAACCTGTTGAGGCCCGTCGTTGCTGCGACGGTCCGTCCCGACATGTCGTCGCAAGTTCAGATACAATTTCTACCAAAGGGTCTGTGACGGTCCATCATGCCTGTGACGTCCGTCCTGCCATTTCCGTTCATGAAGTTCAGAGAGTCGATTTGCAGTTGTACCCAATTTTAGAATTTTTCTAGTGTTTGATGAACGAGACCCCCCCTCGACGGTCCGCGTGCCCTGACGGTCCATCGTGGGGTCCGTTTGTCTCAGCCAGTTTTCCAGAAATAAAATTTGGCTTGCTTTAAAACGGACTAAACAGGTCGTTACAATAGAGGTAACAATTTAACCATCGTTCGTCCCGAACGATCACGAGAAGGATAAACAAGAGTGAGAAGAAGTACCTGAATCGTAAAAAGATGTGGGTTGATATCTTCTGCAATGTCCTCCTTCTCCCAAGTGGCTTCTTCAACCGGCCGATTTTCGGTTCCATTGCACCTTGATGGAGAAATCTCCTTGACCTCAACTTGCGAACTTCTCTATCTAAATAGCAAATAGGCTCCTCCTCATAAGACAGAATTTCACAAGTTCGAACCGAAAGAATCCCACGAATGATGTAATTTCCATCCCAGTACCTTTTGCAACATTAGACACGTAAAATACCGGGTGCCACTCCTGAGAGGTTGAGGCAAGGTAGTTCATATAAGCCACTTCCCTACTGCCTTCAGAACCTCAATGGACAATATACCTTGGACTAAGGCTACTCTTTTACCAAAACCGCATTCACCCTTTCATGGGCGAAACTTTCGCGAAGACTTGGCTCACCTTCCATGAACTCCAGTTCTAAACCTTTTGATCTGCAATTCCTTTTGCCATAACTTTGAGCTGCTAAAGCTTTTCTTGATGATTTCACCTCCTTCGGATTCCCTCAAAAGTCAGTACCAAGGCTAACCCTCGAATGCATCAAACCAAACCAATGGGGGACTACCATATCTACCATACCAATGCTTCAAATGGAAGCCCTTCAATACTTGAGATGATAACTATTATTTATGAAAACTCCGCAAGGGTAAGAGTATCCCAATGGCACCAAATCGATCACACACGCACGAAGATATCCTCCAAACACTTGAATCGTGCGCTCGACTGTCCATCGGTTGAGGGTGAAAATGCAGTACTAAGGTCCAATCTATTACCTAATTTCAGCATGCAATGGCCTCCAAAACTTAGAGTAAACTGCGTACCTCTATCTGTGATGATGAAGTAGAACTCCATGCAATCGAAAAACTTCTGAGATGTAGAGTTTTGCGAACTTCTCTGCATTATAAGTCACCTTAAGCGGAATGAAATGAGCAGACTTAGTTAACCTATTCAACCAATAATCCAATAGTAGTCGTACTTACCATCGTCTTTGGAAGGACCAACCACGGAAGTCCATTGCGATTCTCTACCACTTCCATTCCGGAATGGGCACTTCTCTGAAGTGTTCCTCCGGCCTTGGTTGTTCATACTTATGTTGACAGTTTTGACAATTTGGAAATAAAAATCCACAATGGTCGCGCTTATTCTACTCCACAAAAAGCGCTGCTTTAGGTCACGGTACATTCTTGGTTGCACCCGGATTGATCGCAATACATTGAACTATGAGGCCTCTGTAGAATAGTGTTGATCACATCATCGACGCGGGGTACACATACCTTCCCTTAATCTAAAATACCTTCCTCATTGATTGTCCTTTCTTTAGCCTCTCCTGCAACACTTAATCTCGGATCCGGATCAATTTTTCATCATTAAACTCTTTCCCTTAATTTGTCAAGGAAGGAAGATCTTGCCTCCACACAAGCTAAAAAATTCCTCCCTTATCATACTTCTAATTCATAAGGTCGTAGCCAAAATCTGAACTTCTCTAGCAATGGGCGTCTAGAAGCTTGCAACGTTGAGCTAGACTTTCCATGCTTCCGCCTTTCTATTAAAGCCGCCTCTACAAAGTTTCGCCTTTCCGCAATGATAAAAAAAAAGTGATGTCGTAGTCCTCAGTAATTCAATCCACCTCTCTGTCTCAAGTTCAAATTCTTTATGAGTAAAGGACCATACTGAAGGCTTCGATGATCCGTATAGAACCTCACACTAACCCCATTATAAAAAGTGTCTCCATTGCTTTAATGCAAACACTACCGCGGCCAATTCCAAATCATTGAGTTGGATAGTTACGTTCATTGCACCTTTAAGGTGTCTTGACGGCATAAGCAATCACATTCTTCTCTTGCATTAGCACTGCACCCAAACCCCTAATAGGAGGCATCACAATAGACAAATGAAAATTCTTACCTTCCACTGGCAAAAGTGGTGAGAATTGGTGCAGTAGTCAACAGAGTCTTGAGCTTCTACAAAGCTTTCCTCACAATCATCGACCATACAAAGGGAACATTGCTTAGTCAAGTTCGTCAGTTGGAAGCAATAGAAGAAAATCCCATTGACAAATGAGGTAGTAAACTGGCCTAAAACAACAAGCTTCTATTTTGACACATAGTAGGTCTTAACAATTCATCATAATTCGATCTTTAGAGGATCCCACCATCACCCCATTCTAGAAACCACACTGGGAGAATTTGGCAGTAATGTTTTTCCCTCAACATGTTCCAACTCAATTTCAAATGGCTCCTCATGTTCCTTCTTACTTTTAGCGTATACAGTATATCATCAATAAATACAGATCACGAAGGCTCCCCAATATGGCTTAACATCAGTTCATCAAAACTCATGAATGCCAGCAAGAAGCAGGGGCATTCGTAGACCAAAGAATCATACAAATTGTAATGCCCATAACTGGTTAAAAGCAGGTCTTGGGCCCACATCCGTTGCCGTATTTTCAATTTGATGATACCCGGATGCTCAAGTCAACTTAGAGAAAGACACAAGCCACCTTGTAACTGAGCGAACAAGTCATTCAATGCGAGGAAGAGGAACTTGTCTTTATGGTTACCTTGTTCAACTGCCGGTTTAGGGATAGTCATGCACATCCGAAAAAAACTCCCATCTTTTTCTCTCACAAACAAAATCGGAGCACCCAAAGGCGATGCACTTGGTGTAATGAAGCCTTGCTCAAACAAACTCTGAGTTGGGCTTTTTTAACTCTCTTAACTTGCGGGGAGACCATTCTATAAGGGGGTATAGAAATGGGCCGAGTACCCGGTTCAGGATCAATACAGAAGTCAGATCCCTATCGCGGGGGCATACAGGAAGATAGCAGGAAAACACATCTACAGAAAACTCACGGGACCACCAAAAACCGGACTTCAATCGAAGGTATACTGGGGTAGTGTCATCGTGAGATATGTGGCCAAAAAAGCTAAACACCCCTACTAACCATTTTCTTAGCAGAAGAAAGGAGACGATACGCACCGGGATTGGAAGTGTAGTCACCCTTCCACATTAACGGATCTGTCCCAGGGCTTGGCTAAACGTCACCGTTTTTAGCATTACAATCCAAGATCGCAAGATTGCGGAGAAAGCAAAAGTCATACCAAAATTACATCAAAAATCAACCATTTCTAAGATAACCAAATCTACAAAGTGTTGCTCCCCACAAAGTTCAACCAAACAAGACCTATATACCTTTTCAACTACCACAGACTCACCACCGGGAGTAGAAAACACGAATAGGCATATCAAGTAATTCACAATGTAAATTTAGACCATTAGCGATATGAGGAAGATACATAAGAAAATGTGGATCCAGGATAACCAACAATACAGAAGCCATGCCATCACAAACCGAAGGTACTGTGATGACAGCATCAGATGTCTCGCCTCCGATATCCCAGGGAAAGCCATAACAATGGGCCCTTCATTTGTTTTGTACGGGCCCTACATGTTGGATGTAGTGGCTCCAGTTGCACATCACCCAGGCCGGTTTGGTGACCACCATTACCTCGACCCACCACGTCCTCCAGAATAACGCCTCCTACCATGACCACCTCTACCTTAGCTATTGGGGGTCTATAACATCTGTTTTGGACAATACCTTCTAATATGTCCAGTATCCCCACATCCATAAACACTCTCTGGAGTCGGGCTAGGTGTTCTCTCAGAGAGTGTTGACCGGCGAGGTGGACCCCCAAATAAGTCTTAGGGAAGACTGGAATGGGTCGGAACGGAGTAAAAACTCTAGCCTGTCCCTATAGAGTAAGAACCATATAAACCTCACCTACCTTCAAAACCTCTTTGATGTCGATGCCTGTTGAATTCATCTTCTGTTCACAGCCTTCCACCTCTTACCACGAAACTACACTTCTTGGAAGGGATTTTGCATAGCCGATACCTGTAAGGCTGAAATCCGCACTCGACCTCAACCCTTCACAAAAGGACGAATCCCGCTCCCCCACCCAACCACGCGCATGCAAACCCCCACCACTCACAAGGACTTTTACAATACCACCCTCGACAACCCCCCTACCACCTACACACCCCCACACCCCCATTCTCCAAACACCCGTCACCGCTCCTCCGTTTCACCCCCACCACCACTGCTCAGCAACCCCCCAACAACTAACTCCTAACCCTTACCATACCTCAACAAATCACCTTAAGCTTACCACCTCTGCAATTTCTCTCCCGATCTCTCCTCCTCATCTAACATCTTTCCTTCATCACCATTACACATCTCACCCCTATTCTGTCACCCAAACCTTGCAATTAACACAACACCTTCTTTCTCACCCCCAGCATCCCCGTCTGTCCCCAGTTCCTGTCCTCCCTTGTGGACTGAAACAAAGTTGGGTGGGCATATCTGGATTAGTGCACGAAACATAACCTCAATGCATTGCCCGACATCCTACCTTGCTCTAGGATCAAGAACTCATCCCTTTTCCTATCCCTCAGTCCGGGGGGGGATATAACTTCGCCATAAACAAGTAGAGAATGAGGCCAAGTCATAGGTGGTGCCTCGTTGGTTGACACTCAACATAGTGACCGCCACCACCTTTTGGCGTTCCTTTGAAACTGATAACCCACGAACTCAACACCAACCGTTCTTATATACCCATCTTGGTGCAGCTTCATGACAGTCAACCAGACAATCGTAAGCATCTTCAGAGATTCAGCACCCTTGAAGTCTGGAGGTTTTTCAATTCAGAAATTACTGAAAAGGTTCATGTGATCACTTGTAATTATAGGCCCAGTGTCAGACGTTGGAGGACACGGTGCATATTTCCAATGAGGCATTCCATACGAGGAGCCTAGTGGCTGCATATGTACCTCTGAAACCGGAGGTGTTGGTTGCAGAAAACATGGAGGTGGCCTGGACCTGAATAAGACAAACCCACTAGATAGAGAAGAACATGATGATCATCTCTGGGGTAGGTTGGGGTGGAAATCCTATTCCGCACTGTTCATTTTCCCCTTCCTCACCCTCTCTTACCACTCTCAGTCGGTGGAGGAGTCACCGCCCTAGTACCAGATGGGCTAGTGCTCGTTCCTCCTTCCTCTAGAGGAAGTCTCCAAGACCTCTTCCACGGGACTCTGTTCACTATTCAACTCTGCAGCTACAGCCATAGTGGCTGCTCAGTGACTGTCTTCTGTTCGGCCGATGAGTTGGTGTTGGCGTAGTCGTTGTTGCTCTGTAGTTCAACCATTGCAAAACAGAATGGAAGAGATGGTCAGATTACCAATGTGATCACATAGATACCAATTGGATCCAAGGAATAGCAGAAAGAAGAAAAGAAAGGAAGAGTTTTCCTTACAGGTCCTTAGACTCTCAAAGAAAGTAAAGGCGTCCCCCTCCTACCATTCCGTTAGATCTACTAGACCTGTTCTGGTGTGATTGAGACCAACGACCTATATGCTCTAGATACCAAGTTTTGGTCACGACCCCAAAGCGGATCGCGACTGGAACCCACACTATCCTTCCTATGTGAGCGAACCAACCAATCTAAACCTGAACATTCCGCCCACAAGCAACCCGCCACTTCACTTCCAACTCCGCCCAACCAACACTCCCAGGTCATGTCGGCTCCACTTCTCGCCGCCAAACCTTCCCCCCCAAACATTATCCCCCCTCCGATGACCTCCCCTTACCCTATCTTTTCACCTTCCCCTCTTTTATCCGCTCCTCAATCTTCTGTTTTCCCATTCGCCCTTCCCTCTTTTCCTTCTTTAATATAATATCAACAAAAAGTAATGAGGAAAGACTTAAACTATTAATAAAAAACCAATTCAATAACTTCTAAAAATTCAACATTATATTCCCCAAAATCTGGAAGTTTCCATCACCACAAGAAACAAGAACATCTTGATCCAAATTACTAAACTAAGAGTATTCTAAAAGCTTCTAAAATAAACAAAAGCTAGTCCATGCGGAATTAAGGCATCAAGAAATGAGGAAGAAGATCCAGTCCAAGCTAGAAGCATTAGCTCACCCTGATATCCGGATAATGAAGACTGGTAGAGTACTGTTGAGCAAGATGATGGGCACGGTTGCATGCATCCACAAATAAACAAGAAGAAACATAAAAGTAGGGGTCAGTACAAACACATACTGAGTAGATCATCGGCCAACTCAAAATAGAAAACAATAATCTCAGAATAAACATCTAACAATCAACTAATATTCTTAACATGTGATAGACAACAAGTATAAACATCATTTTAATTTCACCGATCATATATATGAGGACCTCAAGCCTCCAACACCATACTTTTTGGGAAAACAGGTCATTAATGAGTATATTAACATCTTTCAACGATTCATTGATCTTTATTTCTCTTGTGTACGGTACGTGACAATCCGTTCCCTACTACTATGTGTCGGTAGTGGTTGGGGGGGGGGGGGGGGGGGTGGGGTTGGGGGGGGGGGGGGGTTTGGGGGGACATCCGATCCCCTTACTACTAGTGTCGGAACGTGACACTCGATCCCCTAACTACGTGCCGGGGTTCCGTGACACCGCTCCCATAAATCTACGTGTCGGTTCGTGACACCCGATCCGAAATCTACGTGCGGTGTGACAACCCATCCCCTAAATCTACGGGTCGGTTAATGACACACGTCCCACTAATTCTACGTGTCGGTTCGTGACACCCGCCCCAGAATCTCATTTCTAGTAATTAATCAAGCCTTCTTTTATTACCAAGGCTCTCTCTCATTACTTAGAAAACACACAAAAAATTCATCAAGCCTTCTTTAATAAAAGGCACATTCATTGAATAAGAGATTAGATTTTTATAAGTTTTGGGATTCCAAGAGCTTCATCAGCTGTTTCATCAAAATCAATAGATATTAATCACATCATGCATGCACAAAATTAAGCATATAGAGACTTCATAATACTAGCCCAAACACATATCAGTCGCTATTAAGAGTTTACTACGAGTAGCATAAAAGATCATAACCTACCTCCTAATGAAGATTGGTTTGATCAAGCAAGCAGTTTCCTCAAATCCTTGTGGTCTCTTCGTTTTCTCTATCGCTTGCCTCGATTTCCCTCTCTTTCTGTTCTTTTCTTTTTCTTATTCAAACCCTCTTCTTTTTACCCTAATCATCATATAAATTAAGTGAAAAGATGACACTTAAAACCCATAATTAACTTAAGGTTACCTCTTTTAACCCCCATAGTAATTAGGGACGTGATTAATTAACCCAACCACTTTATAATAAAGCAGGAAAATAGTCCAAAACGCCCTTAAAAAATTAACAGAAATCCGACCCAGCATGGATTGCCCCGCAACTGTGACGGCCCGTCGTGCTGCGACGGTTCCGTCCTGACAGGTCGTCGCACGTGGTTCAGAGACACAATTTCTACCAAAAGGGTACTGTTTGACGGTCCGATGCCTGTGACGGTCCGTCCTGCCAATCCGTCACGAAGTTCAGGAGGGAGTCGATTTTCAGTACCCCAATTTAGAATTTCTAAGTGTTTTGGAAAGAGACCCTCCCTCGGACGGTTCCGTCGGTGCCAATGACGGATCGTCATGGGAAGTCCGTTGTCTCGCCATTTTTTCAGAAATAAAAAATATGCTGCTTTTAAAACGACTCTAAACAGGTCGGTTACAATAGATACCAATTACCACAGTTCGTCCCCGAACGATCACGAGAGTTAAAAACAAGGAGTGAGAAGAAGTACTGAATCTGTAAAACAGATGTGGGTTCTTTCTTTGCCATATTCTGCCTCTTATCCCAAGTGGCTTTTCAACCGGTCGATTCTTCCATGGCACCTGATGGATGCAATCTCCCTTGACCTCAACTGACGAACTTCTCTATCTAAAATAGCAACAAAGGAGGTGCCTCCTCCTTAAGACAGATTTCATCAAGTTGAACCGGAATCCCAACAATGATGTAGTTTATCCCCATGTACCTCCGTTCAAAACATAGGACAAGTGAAAACCGGGTTGCACTCCTGCAGAGTGCTGGAGGCAAGGCTAGTTCATAAAGCCACTTCCCCTACTCGCTTCAGAAAACTCAAATGGACCAATAATACCTTGGACTAGAGCTACCTCCTTTTTACCAAACTGCAGCACCCCTTTCATCGGGAGAAACTTTCCAGCAAGACGTGCCACCTTCCATGAAATCCAAGTCTCTAAACCTTTCGATCTGTCATATTCCTTTTGCACTTTGAGCCGCTAAAAGCTTTTCTTGAATAGAATTTCACCTCTCTACGAATCCTCAAAGATCAGTCCCAAAGGTCTAACCCTCGAATGCATCAAACCAACAATGGGGGACCACAGATCCTACCATACAATGCTTCAAATGGGAGCCATATCAATACTGGAGTGATCTAACTATATTGTATGAAAACCCGCTAAGGGTAAGAAGTTATCCCAATGGCCACCAAAAATTCGATCACACACGCAACGAAGCATATCTCCAAACACTTGATGTCAGCTCAGACTGTCCATCGGGTTTTGAGGGTGAGATGCAGTACTAAAGGTCCAATCTAGTACCTAATTCAGAATGCAATGTCACTCCAAAACTTAGAAGTAGTAAACTGCGTACCTCTTATCTTATATGATGGAAAGTGGAATCCATGGCAATCGAACAACTTCTGAGATGTATAGTTTGCTAACTTATCTGCATTCTAAGTCATCTTAACGGCGGAATGAAATGAGCAGACTTAGTTAACCTAATCAACAATCACCCAAATAGAGTCGCTCTACGTACCCAGTCGCTTTGGAAGACCAAACCACAGAAGTCCATTGCGATTCTCTCCCACTTCCATTCCGGAAGGGCATTCTTGAAGTGTTCTAGGGCCTTTTGGTGTTCATACTTTACTTGTGGACAGTTTGGACATTTGGCAATAAAATCCACAATGTCGCGCTTCATTCTACTCCACCAAAAGTGCCTGCTTTAGGTCACGGTACATCTTGGTTAAACCCGGATGTATCGAATACGTGACTATGAGCCTCTGTCAGAATAGTGTTGATCAAAAATCATCGAGCGGGCGTTATACAGCATACCCTGCCTTAATCCCTTAAAATACGTCATCATCGATTGTGCTTCTTAGGCATCTCCTGCAAAATTATCTCGGGATGGATCCGGATCAATTTTTCATCATTTTAAACTGCTTTCCTTAATTTTCAATGAAAAAGGAAGATCTTGCCTCCACACAAGCTAAAAAAATCCTCCCTTCTCAGTACTTCTAATGTCATAGGTCGTTAGCCAGATTGAAATTTCTAGCCAAGGGAGTCTAGAAGCTTGCAAGTGAGCTAAGACGTCCCACGGTCCCGCCTTTCTACTTAAAAGCATCCTATACAACGTTCGCCTTCCCCGGATGATACAAAATAGGAGGGCGTAGGCCTTCAGTTAATCCATCCACCTCCTCTGTCTCAAGTTCAAATCTTTCTGAGTAAAGACATACGAAGGCTTCGATGTCGTATATAGAATCACACTTAACCCCATATAAATAGTGTCTCAATTGCTTAAGCAAAAACACTACGCGGCCAATTCCAAATCATGAGTTGGATAGTTAAGTTCATGCCACCTTAATTGTCTTAAAGCATATAAGCAATCACATTTTCTCTTGCATTAGCCACTGCACCCAAAACCCGCATAGGATGCATCACAATAGACAATGAAATTCTTACCTTCCACTGGCAAGGTTGAGAAATTGGTCGTAGTCAACAGAGTCTTGAGCTTTTAAAATGCTTTCCTCTCACACTCATCCGACCATACAAATGGAACATTTTGCTTAGTCAAGTTCGTCAGTTGGGAAGCAATAGAAGAAAATCCCTTGACAATCGACGGTAGTAACTGGCCTAAAACAACAAAGCTCTTAATTTCTGACACATTATAGGTCTTACCAAATTCTTCACTACTTCGATCTTAGAGGGATCCACCGATTCACCCCATCCTTAGAAAAAAACTAAGTTGCCCCAAGAAAGACAACTGAATCTAGCAAAAACTCCACACTTGGAGAATGGCATAAAAGTTTTTTACCTCAACATTTCCAACACAATTCTCAAATGATCCCATGTTTCATCTTCATTTTTAGAGTATATCAGTATTATCATCAATAAATACGTCAAAGAGAGATTCAAATATGGCTTAAAAAATCTCGTTCATCAAACTCATGAATGAATGCAGGGGGCATTCGTAAGACCAAAGAATCACTACAAATTCGTAAGCCCATACCTGTTCTAAAAGCAGTCTTTGGACACATCCGTTGCCCGTTATTTTCAATTGATGATAAACCGGGTCTCAAGGTCAATTTAGAGAAGACACAAGCACCTTGTAAACTGATCGAAACAAGTCATCAAGCGAGGAAGAGGATACTTGTCTTTATCGGTTACCTTGTTTCAACGGCCGGTAGTCTATGCACATCCGAAAACTCCAATCCTTTTTTTCACAACAAACACCGGAGCACCCAAGGAGATGCACTTGGTTAATTAAGCCTTGCTCAACAACTCTTGAAGTTGGGCTTTAACTTCTCTTAAATCTGCGGGAGCCAATTCTATAGGGGGTATAGAAATGGGGCGGAGAGTCACGGTTCAAGATCAAATACAGAAGTCAATATCCCGTCTCGGGTGGCCTTTTACCAGGAAGATCAGCCGGGAACACATCCAGAAACTCAAGGACACCGAAACCGACTCAATCGAAGGTTACTTTGGAGTGTCATACTTGAGATTGTGCCCAAAAAAGCAAACACCTTTTGTGACTAAACCATTTCTTAGCACGACGAATGGAGACGATACGCACGGGATTGGAAGTGTAGTCACCCCCCACATATCATTAATGGATTTGTCCCAGCTGGCAACGTCACTTTAGCATTACCAATCCAAGATCGAAAATTGAGGAGAGAAGCCAAATCATACCCAGAATTACATCAAAATACCATTTCTAAGGATAACCAAATCTACCAAAGTGTTGCTCCCACCAAGTTCACCAAAACAAGACCTATTATACATTTCACTTACAAAGACTCACCAACGGAGTAGAAAACACGAATTAGGCAATCAAGAATTCACAATGCGACATTTAGGACCATTAGCAAAGAGGAAGGGGAACGATCCATAAGAAAATGTTGGATCCAGGATCAAACAATTACAGAAGCTAGCAATCCAAACCAAGAAGGGTAGTGTGATGACAGCATCAGATGTCTCCGCCTCCGATCCCAGGGAAAGCCATAACAAGGGACCTTTCATTTGTTTGCCGTTTTGCCCCTACCATGTTGGTGATTGTAGTTGGCTCCAGTTTTCCCCATCACCCCGGCCGTTTTGGTGACCACCATTACCTCGGACCACACGTCCTCCAGCATAACGGCCTCTACCATGACCAATCTACCTCTAGCTATTTGGGGTCTATAACTCTGTTTTGACAATTCATTCCTAAGATTGTCTAGTCTCCCCACATCATAACACTCTCTGGAGTCGGGCATAGGTATCTCAGAGGAAGTGTTTGACGTCTGAGGTGGACCCCCCAACTTACAGTCTTGTAGGGAAGACTGAATGGGTCGAACTGAGTAACCTCTGGAACCCTGTCCTCTAGAGTAAGGAACTATTAAACTCACTCCCTTTCGAAAACCTATTTGATGTTCGATGCCATGGTGAACTTCCATCTGGCTTCACTACCCTCCACCTCTACCACGGAAATCCTACCACTCTTGGAAATGGATTTTTTGCCGTGCCGCTACCTGGTAAGGCTGAAACACGCAACTCTGACCTCAACCCCTTCACAAAAGACGAATCCGCACTGTGGACTGAAACAATCGTTGCCGAGGGGTGGCAATATCTGGATAGTGCACGAAACATAGCCTCATATGCATTTGACCGCATCCTACCTTGCTTAGGCTCAAGAACTCATCCCTTTCCATCCCTCAAGTCCGGGGGATATACTTTCCGCATAGAACAGCGAAGAATGAGGCCCAAGTGATAGGGGTTGGTGCCTCTGTTGGTTGACACTCAACATGTGACCGCCACCAATTTTGGGTTCCCTTGAAACTATCAATCACCGAACTCAACACCAAACCATTCTACTATCCATCTTTGTAGCACAGCCTCATGCAGCAACCAGAAAATCTAGCATCTTCAGATTCATCACCCTGAAGACTGGGTGTTTCAATTTCAACCTTTTTTTGAACTTACTGAAAAGTTCATGCTTATCACTTGTCCATTATAGGCCCAGTAGTCAGAGCTGGAACGTGCTATGTCCAATAGGCATCCCATACGAGGAGCCATAGTGGCTGCAGTTGTACCTCTGAAAACGGAGGTGTTGGTGCAGAAAACACGGAAGGTGCCTGACCCTGATCAGACAACCCACTAACTGATAAGTAGAGAACCTGTATGATCATTCTCTGGGGTAGGTTGGGGTGGAAATCCTTCATTCCGCACTTGTTCATTTTCCCCCTTCCTCACCTCTCTTACCACTTGCCTCAGTCGGGTGGGAGAGTCAACCGCCCCCTAGTACCATATGGGCTAGGTGCTCGTCCTCTTCTCTAGGACGTCCTCCTCCACGACCTCCTTCCACGAGGCTACGTTGTCACTACTCTCTCTGAGCTACAAGCCCTAGTGCTGGCGTCAGCGTCTTCTTGTCTTGCCGATGTGGTGTTGGGTCGTAGTCGTTGTTTGCTTCTAGTTCTAACCATCTGCAAAACAGAAATTGAAGAGTGGTCAGATACCAATTTGTATCACCTAAACCAATTGGATCCCAAGGTAATAGCACGGAAGAAGAAAAAAAGATGGAGTTTCCTACAGTCCTATAGCCTCTCAAAGAAAAGTAAAGGCGTCCCCTAACCAGTTCCTTAGACTGCTACTAGACTGTTCTTGTGGATGAGAACCAACGAACCTAATTGCTTCTGAACCAATTTTGTCACGCCCAAAGCGGATGCGACTGGCATTCCCCACACTATCCTTCCTATGTGAGCGAACCCAACCAATCTAAAC
>JAKWJA010000635.1:0-65317 GCA_027704765.1 Solanum habrochaites
GGTGGGAAAAAAGACTACTTTTACCCTTAATAAAATTACGAATATAAAAAACTTTCCTCACTCCCAATAGCTCAACTTTTGAAAAAATAGATCTTCAATATGACATTGAAAATAGCAAAACTCCGAGCGTTGGCAAGATCTTTCTAGGGCTTTCATCCACATAAAAGAACTGCCCATACCTCCCCGAGCTAGCAATTATGACCATTTGCAAATAAACCAAAACTTACTTTTACACTTTGAGAAAATGCTAGATTTTTTTCTTTTTCTTTTCACAGAAATAACTATTCGTTAGCGTCTTGGTGTTTTAAAGGTCACGCCAATGATATTATACGAGTTACGAAGATGTTTGTTATTAATAAAAGTATTGCGTTCTTATATAATTTCTGAAATATCACTATAATTTTTCATAAGGTTTACCAATCCAAATTATATTTTTTAATTTTTAAAGATTTAAATTTGAATAGCTTTATAATAAAGGTTATTAATTCATTTCTATATTTCAACTCGTAATAGAATGCACAATTCAATTATAACTAAAACATAATCGCTAACCAAAAAAAAAAAAATAAATACACGCCGCGAACACTCATGGTGCAATATTTGTAACTTTAGTTTACATTGATTTGACTTTAACTACATACCTAATTTTAATTTTCATTTAATGTTAAATCATGTAAGTAATACTTTTAGTCTTACTTAGTGTAGAATACTTATAAATTATAATCATATTTCATAACTATTAGTTGATTGTGTGAAAATTTTATTTATATGATATTATATTATTTTTGGTGCCTAAATTTAGTTGTCATCACACATCTCATATTTTGTGTTTTTTTTTAGAAGGCCACCTTGATAATTCTATTATTGATGGATTAAAATAATATTTGGAGGAAAGTTTAATTATATCTTGTATGAATAATTTTACCGGGGAAAATGAAAAAATTCAAGAATTACTTATATGGTTTAGTTTTTAATTTTAAAAGTTAATTACAAATGATTTTTAGAAATCGAACCAAAACGGAAAAATGCGAAAGGTTATAAAAACCTCAAATTTTATTAATTTGATTTATAATTTAAACTTTACAAAAATAATTTAACTTTGATATTTAAAATGAACCAGCTGATGATCATGTATCACTAGATATTTTTATGTTAGGAAAAGAGTGAGTATTCTCATCTCAGAAAACAGTGTTCAATTGATGCATAGTCTTTTTTACAATACAAATACGTATTATATGATACACCTACCATTAAAAAATAGGTTAATTGCTTTGTAAAAATGAGTAGTCCCAATGATGATTTTATATGTCAACTTAGTATTTGAAATATCTTTTTTTCTAACACCTTACATTAATATCTTTTAAAATCAATATCTTTTGTTTGGCAAATTCGAGTTGGTTGGAAAAAAACGAATGTAGGATTTTGAAATTTAGTTAAGTTCACCAAATTATTATTAAGAAATATATTGGATCCCCCAATTTAACATAAATAATAATCCCCCAAAACAAATTAACTAATTAATTTAAATCAACAAACATATATATACCATATAAAGGGAGCTGAGGGATAGAAACCCAAGTTTGTATTAAAAATATAATGGCATTATAATGATATTAAACAATAAGAAAATTTGAGAAAGAGATGATTAAAAGAGAACATATATCGCGTAACATTAATATATCTTAATTGTTCATTTTAATTAGAAATTAAAATTGACATAGAACATTTAAATAAATTGTAGTATTTTTTTGAGGTTGTTAATTGTAATTAATTTGTGGATGTTTTAATAAATCAAAAAGAGGGAGAGAATACCATAAAATTCTTTGAAAGGTAAAAATGAAAGGAAAAGAAGTTAAGGAATAATTTCTGTGTAATATTTCTTACATTGAGTTCATAAAGATAAAGAACCTATGAAAAACAAGGAGGGGTGGGAAAGAAACTTTTAAAAAGAAACAAATCAGCAACCACTAACAACAAATGAATATAGTACGACAGCAAATTCATCACATAATATTCGTTTGTAGTGACAAAAATTGACTTTTCATGATGAAATATATGAAAGACATATATTTTTAGTGAAGAAACATAAGAATTATAGCAGAGTAATCCAGAGTAAGTTTTTCACCAAAAAAATCATTGCGCCTTGAACGACCTGTTTAAGTCGTTTTGAGCAGCAAGAATTTATTTTTTGGAAAAAACTGGCTGAGTCGACGGATTATCACCAACGACGGGACATCATGGGCGAACGATGGACCGTCGAGGGAGTATAGTTTTCAAATACTTAGAATTTAGAAATTTGTGTGTAATGAGACGCGACTTTTGAACGTAACGACGGGGATTGGCCGGCCAGGGACGGTAAGCGGCCAGCACGGAACGTCCTCAGGAATGAGGGCAGTCACAGACTTTGTAATTGGAGCGAAATTGGAGTCTCGTGAAGCCTTGTGACGGTAGCAGCAGGATGGACAGTCGCAAGCACGACAGGGCCGGTCACAGGCGCTGCGTGACCCTGGAGCAAGTGGTCGGATTTGCCGTGTTAAATATTTAAGGAGGCATTATTGGATGACGGACTTATTCATGCTTATAATGATAAAGTTAGTGGTTTAATGTTAATAATTTAATTACTTGGGGTTGAAGGAGACAACCTTGGAATAAATAGTGGGTTACTTTTACCATCTTTTTATACTTAATTATAAGGACAATTAGGGTAAAGAAAAAGGATTTTGAATAAGAAAAATAGAAAGAAGAGGAGAGAGAGAGAGAAACGAGCGAGAGGGAGGAGAAGAGAAGAACGAAGAAGAAAGCGAAGATTTTAAGGAGTTAGCTTGCGTGATCACGAATTCTTCGGTTGGAGTTAAGGTTAGGTTTATGGTTTATGCTATTTCATAGTAAACTCTTAATAGCGAATGTATGTATGGTGTATTGTAAACCCTTCTATATGCTTAATTGTGTTATGCAATTGATGTGTTTGATGAAATAACATGATGAGTCTTATGGAATTCTAATCTTGAAAACCTCTGGTTAATGATGAGTGGCCTTATATAAAAGAAGGCTTGATTGAACTAAAAGAATGAGGTTACAGGATGGGTGTCACGTTCGACACCAGGGTAGTAGGTAGTAATAGAGGACGGGTGTCACGTTCCGACACCAGGACCTAGATATGGGATAGGGTGTTCACGTTCCGACACCAAGGATAGAATACTGAGTCGGAGTGTCACGTTGCCGGTCACCAGGATACGAATTATGGATCTGGTGTCAAGGTTTCCGACACCAGGATAGAATAATGAGGATCGGAGTGTCCGTTCGGGCACCAGGATAGAACGGACCAGGATAGAATATGGATTGGGTGTCAAGTTCGACACCAGGGATAGATGATGAGGATCGGAGGAGTGTCACGTTTCGACACCAGGATAGTATGATGAGATAGTAGTGTCAAGTTCCGACACCAAGGATAGAAAGAGAATGAAATCTTGAAATATGTTAATGATCTCAAATTAATAAAAACCTATTGTCCCAAATGAGTATGGTATTGAGGCTTGAAGTCCTCATGGGTGCACTTGGCGTTTTAGTAATGATATGATACAGTACTTGTGTTGCTACAGTGTTGAGATTGTAGTTGATTTTTATGATATTAACTGGTATATACTTTTTTCTATTTTGAGTTGGCGATGATACCGACTCAGTACTCCTGTTTTGTACTAAACCCTAGCTGGTAATGTTTTTCTTGTTATTTGTGGAGTGCAGCAAAGTACCATCGTCCGTCAAATCAACCGCAAACTCTAGCCAGTCTTCAGCAAGTCCGGATCTCAGGGGAGCTACTGCTTCTTTATTGGACTGGATCATCTTTTCATGCTTGATGCCTTGAGTTCCGGCATGGACTAGCTTTTGACTTATTTAGCTTATTTAGATACTCTTAGATTAGTATTTGAAGATGATGTTCTTGTGGTGTGAACTTCCAGATTTTGGGAATAATAAGTATTGAGTTTTAGAAGTATTTAATCGATTTTTATAATGAGTTTTAAAGTATTTCCGCATTATATTATGTTTAATTATGGTTGAAATGTTGAGGTTTAGATTGTTGGTTCGCTCACATAGTTGCTAGATAAGTGTGGGTGCCATCGGTTCTAGTTTTTTGGGTCATGACAAACTTGGTATCAGAGCATGAGGTTTGTTTAGTTGGTCTCATCACACAAGAACGAGCTGAGTAGAGTCTTAAGGAACGGTAGGGGACGCCTTTTACTTTTCTTTGAGAGGATATAGGACTTTAGGAAAATTCCATTCTTTCTTTCTTTCGTGCTATTACTGGATCCGATGGTACTTGTGATTACCAAAGGTATCTGACCATCTTCACTCTATTTCGCAGATGGTTAGAACTCGAGCAACCAACTGCGACCAACACCGATCGGCAAGACAGATGCGTATGGAGCCAGCCACTGGGGCCGTGTTGTGCTCGAAAGAGGAAGCAAAGCAGTTGCAAGGGGCCGTGGGTAGAGGTCGTGGGAGGACGTCCTCTAGAGGAAGGGAAAGGCACCTTGTCCCATCTGTTACCTAGGGCGGGTGACTCCTCCACCCGACTTAGGAAGTAGGTAAGAGAGGGTGAGGAAGGGGAAAAGGGAGCAAGTGCAAACGAGAATTACCACCCAACCTACCAGAGATGATTAATCAGGTTCTGCTTAGCTTAGCGGGTTATCTGATCAAGGCCAGACACCTCCAGTGTTTTCGCACCAGCACCTCAGGTTCGAAGTACGATAGGGCAAGCGTGCTTGATGATCCCCGCCTGGATGACATCATTAGACATAGGCACGTTTCATCGTTTTTTGACTACAGGGCCTATAATGACAGTGATCAGCAGAACTTTTAGTAAGTTTCTGGAAATTAAAACTCCAGTTCTTTAAGGGTGAATTGATCTGAGGATGCCTACGTTTTCTGGTGATTGTATGAGTACTACTAAATGGGCCATAGTGGAACATTTGGCGTGAGTTGTCACCTATCAGTTTTCGGGAGGAATGCCCAAAAGTGGTGGCGGTCAGGTCACATGTTGAGTGTCAACCGCACAGGCCACCACCTATGACTTGGACGTCATTCTCTAGCTTATTATGGAGAAGTATATCCCGCGGAACTGCAGGTATAGGAGGGGATGGAGGAGATGAGTTATTGAGACTATAGAGCAACGGCAAGATGTCGTGGTGAGGTGCGTATGAGGCTAGTTCCGTGCATTATCCGTATACCCACCAGCTTTGTTTCAGGTCCACAAGAGGTCGGATTCGGTTTTGTTGAAGGGTTTGAGGTCAGATTTGTGGATTTCAGCCTTACAGGTAAGCGGACTTCAGCGAAATCCTTTCAAGAGGTGGTAGATTCGTGGATAGAGGATGGAGGGAGTGAGCCAGTTGACTTCACCATGGCATCGACATCTAAAAGGGTTTCGTAAGGGAGGTGAGTTAATGGTTCTTACTTCAGGAGGGCAGGTTCGGGTTCAGGAGGTTTATCAGCCGGACCTATTCAGTCTTTTTTTTTTTCAAGCAGAACTGTGTTGGGGGTCATCGCAGACCGGTCAACCACTTCTATTGAGTTTGGAGGTTATCCTCAGAACTCGTCATTATAACAGAGACCTATGCTTGATCCAGGAGAGTGTTAGGATGTGGGGAGACTGGGCCATCAAGAGGTATTGTCCAAAAACAGAGGTTACAGACCTCAAATAGTCAGAGGTAGAGGTGGTCATGGGACGAGGCCGCAATTCTGGAGGAGTGTGGCCGAGGTAATGGTGGTCACAAAAACGGCCAAGGGACGGGGCAAATGGGAACTACGGCCACGCAACATTTGGTTAGAGCAAGGGCAGACAGGTGATAGGGCCCCCAAGTTACGCTTTCCTGGACGTCGGAAAGCAGAGACATCAGAGCTGTTATCAAGGTAAGATTTTGGTTTGTTGATTGCATGGTTCTGTATTATTTGATCCTGGCTCCATTTTGATAGGTATCTTCCCTCATTTGCTACCGGTCTTAATTTACATGGGAATTGCTTGACATGCGTATGGTTCTACTCCGGGTGGGTGAGTCTGTGATAGTGAAAAGTGTATAGATCTTGCATGGTGACTTTTGTGGGGATAGTAATAATCATTGTAGATTTGGTATCTTAGAGATGGTTGATTTCGATTGTAATTCTGGGTTATGACTTGGCTTTCTTCCAAATGTTGCAATCTAGATTGCTAATGCTAAAATGTAACGTTGGCAAGCCTGAGAAGTCCGTTAGTGGGTGTGGGAGGAGATGACTACACATTCCACTCCAGTTCATATCATATCCTTTCTGTGATAAGAGAATGGGTAGTAAAGGTTCTTCAGCTTCTGGACACACACCGGGATTGATACTACCCAAGTACCTTCAATTGAGTCGGTTTCCGGTAGTCCGAGTGAGTTTCGGACGTGTTTTTGCAGGACCTTCCTGTATGCCCACCGGATAGAGATATTGACTTTTGAATGATTGGAGCCGGGGTACTGCCCATTTCCATCGTCCCCCTTATAGATGGCTCCAGCAGAGTTAAGGGAGTTGTTAAAGGCCCACTCAAGAGTTGTTGTTTTAAGTAAAGGTTTCATGAGACCAAGTGCATCCCCTTGGGTGCCCCGGTGTTATTTGTGAAGAAGAAGGAATGGGATGTTTCGGATGGCATAGACTACCGCAATTTTTGAACCAAAGTAATTGTTCAGAACAAGTAACCTCTTTCCCCGCATTGATGATTTGTCGTCAGTTACAGGTGCTTGTGCCTTCTCAAAATTGATTTCAGATTGGGGTATCATTACAATTGAAAATAACGGGCAACAGATGTGCCAAGACTGCTGTTCGGACCAGGTATGGGCAGATGAGTTCTTAGTGAATGTCTTTGGACTTACAAATTCCCCGTGCTTTCGTGAGCTTGTGAACGGGATTTTTAGCCATATTGGATCTTTTTGTGATCGGTATTTATTGATGAAATACTGATATACTCCAAGAGTAAGAAGAAAATGAGGAGCATTTGAGAATCGTGTTGGAAAGTAGTAAGTAAGGGAGAAGAAAAGGCTTTATGCCAAATTATCTTCAAGGTCAGTATTGGCTAGATTCAGGTTGTCCTGCTGGGGCACATAGTTTCTAAGGATGGAGTGATGGTAGATCCGTTATAGATTGAAACCACAGTGAGAAATTGGGTAAGACATACTAAGTGTCAGCAATAAGGAGCGTTTGCTTGGTTTAGCCAAGATACTTACGGTCGAGTTGTCAAGGATTCTCTTCGTGGCAGTCCCAACGATGAATTGCTACGCAGAAGGTTCATTTTGTATGTCGGAGGAATGTGAGGAAAAGCTTTCAGAATCAAAGACTTGCCTGACACTGCACCTATTCCTTACCTTGCCAGTAGAGTTAAAAATTTCATTGTTTATTTGATGCATATTATTCGGCTTGGGTGCCAGTGCTAATGCAAGAGAAGATGTAATTCTTATGCTGCGAGGCAATTAAAGGTGACAATGGAACGTAAACTATCCAGACCCATGATTTAAAATTGGCTGTGGTTGTCGTGTTTGCATTAAGCAATGGAGACAACTATCTATATGCGGGTTAAGTGTGAAGTCTATACGGATCATAGTAGCCTAATAATGTCTTTACGCAGAAGAAAGATTTGATTTGAGCAGAGGAGGTGGATGGAACTATGAGGATTATGATGTTACCATCTTGACACCGGGCGGAATAGGTAAGGTGCGCAGACGCTTACGTAGAAGAAAGCAGGGAGCATGGGTAGTTTAGCCCACTTACAAGTTTCCAGACGCCCATGCTTAGAGAAGGTTCAGAATCTGGCTAATGACTTTATGAGGTTAGAAGTAAATGAGAAGGAGGATTTTTGGCCAGCGTTGGAGGCGAGATTTCTTTCTTGACAACATCAAGGGAAAACAGTTGATGAGTGAGAAACTAAGCCGAATTGGGATATGTTGTGCGAGGGAGACGTAAGAAGCAATAATGGAGAGGAAGGTGTTGATTGTTTTGAGAATTAAGAGGAGAAGGGTATGGGTGCCCCGCGTCGATGACTTGATCCACACTATTCTTTACAAAGCCCTTAGCTCCGAATATTCTATACCATCTGGTGCAACCAAGATGTACGTGACTTTAAAGCAACACTTTGGTGGAGTAGAAGAAAGTGCCGGACATTGTTGATTGTTGCCAAATGTCCATAATTGTCAGCAATGTGGAAAGTATGAACACCAGAGGCCCGGCGACACTTCAGGAG
Source organism: Solanum habrochaites (assembly GCA_027704765.1). Lineage (NCBI taxonomy): Eukaryota > Viridiplantae > Streptophyta > Magnoliopsida > Solanales > Solanaceae > Solanum > Solanum habrochaites. Next base: position 8,240 of record JAKWJA010000635.1, read on the forward strand.
AATTCCCATTCCTGAATGGAAGGGGGAGAGGATTGGATTGCCATGGACTTCGTGGTTCGTCTTCAAAGACATTGGGGGCAAGTTTGATTTATTTGGGTAATTGGGACAGGATTGACTAAGTCTGCTAACTTCATTCCGGTTTAAGGTGACCTACAATGCAGAGACAGAGAAGTAGCCAGACTCTACATTCAGAAAGAAATTGTTTGGTTGCATGGAGTTCCACTTTCCATCATTATCAGGATAGAGGTACGCAGTTAGTTACTTATAAGTGTGGGAGAACATTGCCAGGCGGAATTAGGTACTAGGTTGGACCTTAGTACTGCATTTCACCCTCATGACCGATGGACAGTCTGAAACGACTCGCGAACGATTCAATATTGGAGAGAAGCTATCGAGCGGTGTGATAGATTCGGTGGTCATTGGGATAACTCTTACCTTAGCGGAGGTTTTCATACAATAATAGCTATCACTTCACGTATGATATGCTCCTTTTGAAGCTTGTATGGGAGGAGATTGTAGGTTCCCCTGGTTGGTTTGATGAATTCGAGAGGTTAGGCTCTTGCGGGGGGTACTGACTTTTGAGGGATTCATTAGAGAAGGTGAAATATATTCAAGAAAGATTTTACGGCTCAAATAGGCACAAGGAGTATGCAGATCGAAAGGTTAGGGTCTGGAGTTTCATGGAGGGTGAGAAAAAGTCTTGCTGAATGTTTCGCCATGAAAGGGGTGATGCGGTTTGTTGGTAAAAGAGGTTAAGCTTAAGCTAAGCCCAAGGTATGATTGGACCATTTTTTAAGTACTTAAGGAGTAGGGGAGCGGTGGCTTAGATGAGCCTGCCTCCAGGGCGTTAGGAGTGATCCCGGTATTTCATGGGTCTATTGCTGAAAAGATACCAGGGGGATGGAAAACTACATCATTCGTGGGATTCAGTTCTGCTTGATGAAAATATGACTTATGAGAAGATCGTTTCTATTCTAGGTATGAGAATCCGCAAGTTGAGATCAAGGAATTGCATCCATCAAAGTTCAAGGAAGAATCGACCAGTGAAGAGTCTACTAGGGAAAGGAGTTGCGGATATGCAAGAAAGATACCCACAACTGTTTGCAAAATTCAGGTACTCCCTTTTCATTGTTTTTCTTCTTGTGATCATTCGAGGACAGACACGATGGGCAAATTGTATCTAGTGTAACCGACCTGTTTAAGTCATTGAGCAGCAGCTTTATTTTTGGAAAAACTGGGCTAGTCGACGATCCCACGATGGGACCGTAATGGGAGGCCGAGGATCGTCGAGGAGTCTCGTTCAAAACACTTAGAAGTTAGGAAATTGGGTTACTGAGAGGCGACTCTTGAAGTCACGACGGGATGGTGGCAGGACGACCGTCTCAGGCATGGACGGGCAGTCACAGACTCTTAATGAATTGGAAGAGTCTCTTGAACTTGTGACTGGAAGCAGAGGAGGACCGGTCGAAGGAACGACAGGCCGTCAAAGGCTGCGTGACCCTGACTGGGTGATTTCGGTTAATATTTTAAGGAGGCGTTGGACTATTCTGCTATAATTATAAAGTTGTGCGTTTATGTTAATAATTAATTACTTGGGGGTAAGGAGACCAACCTGGAATAAATAGGGGTTACTGTGATCATCTTTTATACTTAATTATCAGACACTTAGGGTAAAAGAAAAAAGGTTTTGGAATAGAAAAATAGAAAGACAGAGATAGAGGATAAACGAGCGAGAGAGAGCGAACGAAGAAGAAAGCGAAGATTTGAGGAGTAGCTTGCGTGATCACGACTCTTCGGTGGAGGCAGGGTTAGGAGTTTCTGGTTATGCTATTCATAGTAAACTCTTAATAAGCGATGATATGGTATGGGGTTTAGTTATTGTAACCCTTCTAGATGCTTAATTATTAATGCTGATGGTTATTAATAATGTGATAAAATAACAGATGAGGCTGGGCTATTGATTTCTAATCTTGCAAACTCTGTTAATGATGATGTCTTTAGTATAAGAAGTTGATGAACTAAAAGAATGAGGTTAGAGGATCGGGTGTCACGTTCCGACACAGGGGTAGTAAAGTAATAGAGGATCGGGTGTCACTTTCCGACCCCAGGATAGAATATGGATGGGTGTCAAATTCCGAATCCAGGATAAAATAATGAGAGTGGATCAGCAGTGTCACATTCCGGCACCCAGGATAGAAATATGGATCGGGTGTCACGTTCCATCACCAGGATAGAATAAGAGGAATCAGAGTGTCACGTCGGCACCAGGATATAATATGGTCGGGATGTCACGTTCTGACACCAGGATAGTAGATGAGCGATCTGAGCAGTCAGTTCCGACACCAGGATGTATGATGAGGATCGGAGTGTCACGTTTCACACCAGGATAGTATGATGAGGATCAGAGTGTCACATTCCGAACCAGGATAGTATGATTGAGGATCGGGAGTGTCACTTCGACACCAGGATTAGAATAGAGAATGAACTCTTGAAATATGTTAATATTCTCAAATTTAATAAACTATTGTCCCAAATGAGTATGGTGGTATTGGGCTTGAGTCCCTCATGGGTGCACTTGGCGTATTTATTAATGATTACGTAATTGTTGTTGCTACATGTTGTATTGTAGTTGTTTTATGATATTAACTGGTATATACTGTTTTTATTTTGAGTTAGCCGATGATACCTTATCAGTTACTTGTGTTTGTACAACCCCTACTTGAATGTTTTCTGTGTATTTGTGGAGTGCAGCAAACGTGACCATCGTCTTCAACTCAACCGCAGCTTAGCCAGTCTCATCACGTCGGATCTCAGGGTGAGCTAATGCTTCTTAGTTGGAAAAAACTGGATCATCTTGCTTCATGTCTTGATTCCTTGAAGATCCGCAATGGATAGATTTTAACTTATTTTAGCGTCTTAGATACTCTTTAGATTTAGTTATTTGAAATAGATGTTTTGTGGTGATGACTCCGATTTTGGGAATAATATGTATGCAGGTTTTTAGAAGTTATTTAATAGATTTCATTAATGAGGTTTTAAGTCTTCCGCATTAATATTATGTTAATTATGGTTTGAAATGGTGGGTTTAGATTGTTGTTCGCTCACATAGTAGGAAAAGTGTGGGTGCACCGCAGCTCGTTTGGGTCGTGACAGCGCCATTTTGTAAATAAATAGTGTTAGTCACGAATTAAAATTACGGTTGACACACGATTTCGTCACTAATAGTGTATGGACTTAATGACAAATATCATATCAAACTTCGTCCAATTGTCACTTTTAATGATCAAAAATGAAATTTTCGTTTGCTTAAATATATGAGACACAAGCTTTTAGTTGAGAAAATAAAATCCTTAGCAAAGTCTGTGTCACTAAAGTTCCCTACCATAAAATTGATTGGTGTCATTGGTAAGAGTTGTTCTTCAGAATTTATGGTGACAGTGAAATTATTCGTCACTAATAATGTATCTAATCATGAAAAAATATGTGTTTATTAAATTTTGGAAACAAAAGAATTTCTTTGAATAATATGTTGTTACAATCGACAGATTAGACTCGTAGTTAAATATTATAATTGTACATTTGAAAAGTTATATTTAATCTTTTATGACATTATGGTTGCCACTAATAATATAAAAATTGAGTGATAAATATTTTATTGTCTTAATCAATCTATGATTCAGTGACAATAAAAATTGCGAGACCTTCTTCCTTTAAAAGTTGTAGTATGAATAATTAAACTTTTTGCTACGAAAATAATTCGTAGCTAAATACTATTTTTTTCTACCATTGTTCATAATTACATGTGACAACTTACAAAAAGAATAATACAAGTGTTTCACAAGGAATAGAAATATATTAAAACCAATGAATTCGGTCTATTTTGTAAAAACGAAAAAGTTCAATACATCAATTTTCTTAAATTACGCAATTATAAAATGCATAATTTGAAAAATACAATCTTGGTTATAGATATTGTGAGTAGGCACGGTTCTACCACTAAATCACTAATATTTGTTTGTTTAACACTTTTCTTTTTTATTTGATACACTTTCGTTGATAAGCATGATAAAAAATATTTTTGCCAAGTCATTGTGCATAGTTTTGTGCATGTCTATTGATTTCTGACTTGTAAACTAGAGTGACTATATAGAGATAACACCGACTTACAAACTTAGTATTTGCAAAGGTGCAATATATTTCTTGAATTCTATTAATTGTTCCATAGTGTGAAATGAGATAGTTGCAATAAAACCTAAAAAAAAAAGCGTTACCAAGTAAAAGAAATGGCGGACAATAACAAGATTTCAATATATTATGATGAAAATACTCACAGTTATTTATCGAGACTGTTGGCCTGTCCTTTCCCCCCTATGGTTCACCCCCCGTTCACAAGTGCCCTCCATTGTGTCCCCTCGTGCAGTTCCGCACCACTGATATTGAATTTTTTAATAAATCGCGAACTTAAAAGTTAATATGCTGTAAATAGATTTAGTATAATTTTGTACGGAATCATTCTGGAAGGAAGAATTACCAAATAAATAAATAAAATGACAAATTCATAATGAAATAATAAAGATATTTTAAAAAATACACTGTTTAATTTAAAATATAATCTACATTTGAATGATTTGTGGGTGGTAAATTTCATACATATGTGTAAGAGTATAACTAATTATATAATATATTGTTTCTACAAAATTTAAATTTAAAAGAAGTAAATGAAGTATAAAATAAAGAAAAAATAAAGCGCAAGAGAGAGACAAAATTAGATTTTTGTAGATAAAATATAGTCGTTAGTGAAAAAATTAGATTTTGTTCAACTATGGAATACATATAATTTAGAGATAATTGATTTTGTCACTGATTGAAGTAAAATAATTAGCGATGATAAAAAAATTTCGGTAGTAGATAACCTTTTTAGTGACAAAACATACTATTAACTACAAAAAAATATACTTTTTACAACAAATAAACTTGTCACAAAGGTTTAAGCATTTTGGGATGATTTTTCTTTTCGTAGTTAATATAATACTTTTAGCAACGAAGCACTAAATCATCTTTCTATACTTTTAGAGACACACCTTTAGTGACAACTGAGTGACAAATTATTTTTTGTTATACAAAATTTTTAGTGACGAAATATTATTTACTAATGACGAAACGGAAAAGGCTCTAAATTATCCCTGAACTATCGTAAATAGCTCAAATATATCCTTAAACTATATTCTTTCTCAAAAATACCCTTCTATTAAAGTATTGGGTCACTTTTACCCTTACTTTTAATAGAGGGATGTTAAGTGCCACGTGCAGGCCACACAGACGCCTTGTGGATGCCACGTAAGCGCAAAACAACCTCATCTCCACATAGACTCATAAAATCTTAATTTCTAATTTTTCTCTCTTTTCTCTAATAGATAAAATTTTCACCCCAGTCTTATTTCTCCTTTATTTCTCTTTTAGATTTCCCCTTTCTCTTATACAATTTCCCCTAGGGTTTCACAGATTTCCTCTCATGGACGCCATTGGATTTCAAATTTGATTTCACGGTGGCTCTAGGTTACAAAGTGGATTTTTGCGTCTCAGTCACATGAGCTGTAAACACATCCTTCGGTAAGCTTGAAACATAAAATTTACAACATGACTTAACCGAAGGAAACTAAAACATTAATTGCAAACCTAGTGCACAGAATGGAAGATCAAAGAAACGGTACGTTTCACTGGAATGAAAAATGCAAAAAGAGAATAATCCTCGAGCTATTCCACAGACAAAAAGGAAATACAGGACATATGCAAAGGGCAAATATGTAATTTTTAATAAGTATCACTACAAAATGTTATGACAGAAGGATGAAAGATTTTGTAAGTACATCAATTACCAATTTGTCATCTTGTTAAAACCCATTGTACTTGACTGTAGGCTTTGGGTCCTTCTTTCTTTATCTACATCTATCTCCATGGCCTTGCAAATTTCTTCACAAGTAAAAATGAAGAGACTCGTTTTATCGATGGAATGGAAAAGGATGAAAGGGGCAATCTGGAAATTTTGTTCGAAGAAATGAAGTTTTTTGCAGGCCAAGAAACTGGAAAAAGTTATGCTTTTGGAGAAGAAAATCAAAAAGCTGGAAATGTTTGCTTCTGGAAAAGTTATGTGTCCACATGGCGTTCACGTGGCGTCCTCATGGCATCCGCATGACACTTAACACATCTCTGTTAATAGTAAGGGTAAAAGTGACCCAATACTTTAGACGGAACGGGTTTTTAGAGTAGAATATAGGTTAGGATTATGGAGCATTTATGATAGCTTCAGGGGTATTTTTGGATTTTCCGATGATGGAACATTATTTTGTCCCTGATAATCAAATTTGTTGTAGTGAACTATGAGTGAGACAAAAAAGAAAAGGATATATATTATAATATAGGATAACAAAAACATGACAAGAGAAGATGTTAATTGCATGGTTTTGTTTGTTGGGATGTACACAGTAGTTTCTCATCAGATTGCGATGAATGAAAAATATGGCTTTGCAAAAACTTCATCCCTATTCAATTTTTGTTAAACATATAATGAACTCATATAAGACAAAAACTACGCGAAGATTTCGCCTTCTTTATCACTTTCACATCTTACTTGAGTGACAGTTTCTCTATAAATCGATTTCAATTCTTAAAGGGGAAGAAGAAAGTTTTTTTAGAAGATTGTCTTTTTCTTGAAAAGTATGAGACTTTTGATATTCTTGTATAGTAGAGTTATATTATTAAAATTACATTTTGTATTAAATTTCACGAGGGGAGCGCATTACCTTACCTTGTCAAACAATTGTGGATGGATGGAGTATATTTTTTCAACATAATTAAGGCGTACCATATGTTGAAAGATACTAAATTTATGGGCCTCGCCATGTTTAATCTAGATATTATTAATGTATTTATATATAAGGACTATTGGTGTCATATTTAAAGATTAAGGTCACCCTTTACTTTCTTCTTTTCCCCCTGTAAAAGACATCACAATCCTCCTAAAACTTGGCATTAAAACTTACTTAGTACTTTAAAATATATGGGTTAAATACCCTTAAAAAATAGGATGTGATTAAATACCACCTCAAGGGTTGACGTAGCAAAGCAAAGTATTCACTCTTCTAAAAGTGTGTGATACAATAATTAAAAAAGTCATAATACATAATTGTGCCATTTAATTTGGCTTCGAATCACATTTAAGCCCTTTAACTTTTGATGTGCACAAGATTACACTTAAAAATGTATAAAGTTGAACAAATAAACTCACCTGTCCTACATATCATTTTTTGTCATACGTGGTGTCCTACGTGTAATGTATCATGTAGGACTCATGTGTTTATTTATTTAAAAATTTGATAGTTAGAGTGTCTGTTTGTGCATTATGAAATTTGGAGGTGAAAGCTAAAATTTGAAGTTAAGTTTAGGGTCCAATATACGTATTATGCCATTAAAAAATGAAATGGTAATATCAAACACATGATATTTTTTTATTGGCAAATATATAACTAACAATTTTTAACTTTTTTCTATAAGTTTTTTTTTTTGTTAAAAAAAAGTGAAAATTCTTGTTCAGATGTAAATGAAATTTGTGGGGTCAATTTAGTTTTTTTAAAACAATTAATCTTTTTGTTTTCTCTTCATTTTGTTGTGTTTCGAAAATATTTTTTTTCCCATTGATAAAACAAAGAGTTGAACAGAAAATTCTTATTGAAATGATTAGAAGAGGCAAACAGACTGGAGAGTAACTTAACCTTTTTATTGAAAGCTTATATGAAAAATACAGAAAAAGAGAAATTTATAACGTGAACTCTAAAGCTATAACTTACTACTAAAAGTAGTATAACTTGACTCCTAAAAAGGTGCAGAAAATATTCCCATATCAAAGTACTGATATACTTTGTTATTGACTCTAGCGTATCCTAAAATATAGGAAACAAACACGTTTACTTTGTAAAACTAGGTAAAACAACGAAAACAGTAGATACACTAATTTGTTATAATTGACACACTCTTTATACCTTTCTTCTTCCATAATTGTTGTTTTTCCTTCAAGTTCATCTCTCACCTCACTAGCCTTTTATTAATTTACAAAACGCAACATCTAATTCATATTATTGAATGTAAACTTTCTTGAATTTTAAGTAATTCATTTTGAATTTTATCAGTTGTGATGCAAAAAATGTTGGTCTATTGACTTTCATATACAACCTTCATTTTTCATTTCAGTTGCTAAGAAAAAAATAGTTTCAATAACTATCATTTTTCCAAGCACAAGATTTGGTCGGTGGAGGGTTCAAAGAAGAAATAGTAAGTATGGCTATTTTTTTATTAAAATTGATGAATGTTGACCGACAAAACCAACTATTATGGGTTTGGAGAATGGGTCGGGAAAAAAGAAGCCAACGAAAGATAAAAGTGGGTGGAAAGCAAAAAAGAAGAAAGTGGGGGGGGGGGGTAGAAAGAAGGTTGGGCAGAAGGTGGTGTCAAATTTAATTTTTAAAACTATGCAAACTAATTTTTAATTTATTGATTAGTGTAATGAATTAAAAGAAATTGAAAACGGGTAAATGACCTAAAAACACGACATTGAAAATTAATGACGTGACATTATTATGGTTTGACTAGCACTCTACTGAACTATGATTGGGGCAGGTGGAAAGATATTCTATTATTCTACTTTAAGGGTTGTATTTAATTCACATAAAAAATATTAAGGGTGAAATTAATCGCGCATGCAGTTTAAGTGCTAAAGTAAGTTGTGCTGCCAAGTTTTCTTTTTCTTTCTTTTTTTTTTGGGGGGGGGGGAGGAGGTTATGTGTTTTATCTATTTAGTTAACTTGATATAAAAAAACAAAGTCTTACAAAACATTAAATTCAAATTCTTGGTGATTATTTTATTAGTTAAATATTGCAAAAAAAACCAACTTATTTCCTTTCTTGTTGAAAAATTAAGGTCATACTGTACAATAAATTTTTGCTCAAATTCAAAAACCAAAACTTTTATAGAAAACAGTGTGTTAAATTGATACGCTCAAAACAATTCTCAAATAAGAATAAAGCTGGTTCGTGTCAGTAATAACCCAACTAGTATGTTGGGATAATTCTGACGAGGAAAATAGTTTTAGACTTAACTTCAATCATTATCTATACTACTATTGTTCAGTCATTTACTTCCTTGTAAACATAAATGATAAAAATGGTGGGATTTTCTTTCTATTCCTAAATAAACGCAAATCACTAGCAAAATAATGGAGACAACTGAACAACCAGCTTCGAAGTAAAGTTTAATCCATTATCAGTAACTAAGGGTTGAACGTGTTCCCCATAGGTTAATCAACTTATTAAGTCTAACAATAACCATTCTTTCCTAGTAGTCCTCGTGCAAAGTGATAAGTTATGTATTTTTAAATCCGTGGTCCGGGCATCTAGAAAATTTCACTCCGCACCTTGGTCCTCTACGTGTGTTGCTATCCTACCCCTTATCTTTACCTCATATTAAGCATCGTATCCGATATTTGACTAAGTTTATTACGTTGTACCAATCAATACTAGCCTATAGATAGTATACACTAAATCTATGTTGATAATGTTTTCCTATTATCTCCCCTTTGTCCGGAAAGTAGCATTTAAGGCAGTTCTAATGTTGCCTATCCTTTAAAAAGACTTTTAAAAAAAAAACGAAAGAATTAATCAATCATGCAAGACACTATTCTAGAATTGTTATTTTGTTAGATTTTAGCTCATTATTAGCCTATGGGTCCCCACAATCCTAGTTATGAGTTTAGTTTCCCTAGTCATAAGTACAAATATTCAATATGTATAGAAGAATTCATGCCCAACTTTGATGAGAAAGAGTCAAATCCGAAGTGTCCTGATTAATCAGCAAAAGTACCACAATCACGATAAAGGTCCAAGATAATCAATACTCTCTCAAGAGTCTAAAAATAATAAGAGTCTCACAATAGTCAAAAGCCTAACTAATAATCCAAGGTCTACCCTGCAAAAACTAGGTTTTTTGAACTATTTATCGAAAATCAAAACCTAATTAAACAAGGACTCGCTTTGCGTAAAATCTGTCAAAACGCGCTGGTTTACGGACCCGCGACGGGACGCGTGGTCATATGACGGATGGCCGTCGTGGAGTCCGTCGTCCGCTTACTTTGCAAGTTTCTTTTGTTGGACTCTCTTCATTACCTCGACGACAGGTATTGAACTGATCTTAAGAGCACAACGGTCCCTCGGAGGGTCTCCGGTTCCAAAACACTTGAACTCTTGATATGGGTACTGGCTACTTCTCTAATCTTCAGGACGAACCTGGAGGCGTACCATCATGGAATAAGACTGGTCTGTCCCGCTTGCCGTAACCCCACACTTGGGTCAGACTTCCCCATCTGCCTTCATCACCTGCACTACCTCCGCTGCCACCTACGGACCGTCACAGGCATGACGACCGTCACAGCTCCGTAGGTGTTCTCTCTGCATTTCTTTGCTAAACAAATCTCATGCATTCATCTTTGACAGATTTCCTGCAATCAGGAGAAACTTATATAAAAATTAGCACAAAAGGCTTTTGGATACACTAACTAAGGAAAAAGTATTATCCCGTGAAACCACGTCATCACACTCTCAACTTAATTTCGTTGTTTTCCTCCGGTGCACTAGGACTCAATACACAATCTTTGTACAACTGTATCCGTGTTTCATCCTTTGCAATCATTTGGCTATCAATTTCAGTCAAACATCATATTTATGCATTGCTATCACTATTATGTTGAATTATGGTGATCAAGACACTAACACAGACTCAACCATGCACTAACCCCTATCCTCTTCATTTCTCACCGAGTGCTATATTTACGGTAATGCAACTAGTGTCCTCATTCAAAACCAAATCCTCATTTTCAACACAATGAGTTAAGTTTGAGTATAAGATTACTTTTCAAAACCCCACTTCTCAGAAACAATTCCCCTCAGTCCTACCTATTCCATAGAGCTGCCTTATTTCAACTTTCAAACCGCTTTAAGTTCGCTACAAACACAACCCTTAGGATCACGATGGACTTTCTTAGCTGTAACATAGGCTCAGGTCAGGTAGGTATATTTAGGTATCTATGACTGTTTTGTGGGCCCTCCTTGACATATCGCTCAAACATATCATTTTCTATCATTTTTTTCTCATAGTTTCCCATATCCTTTCATCACCGGCTTTTTCCCTTCTTGTTTTTTGATTTGTGACTCTCTTCTGTTCTTTTCTTAGCTTGTTTTATTTTTATTTTTATTTTTGTGTACTTTTCTTTCTTTCACCTATTCTTGAGTCAACTTCCTTTTTTTCTCCTCTCTCTCTCATCTTTGTTCATGTCATCCCCATGCCCCACTTTCCAGAGTATCCTCATAATAGCCACCCCACTCCTGAATTTGCAATGATCAAAGTACACAACAATACCCAAAGGGGTCGTCCATAAAAAGGTTTTTTACTACATTATCCACCCTCAAACTTATGCTTTTGACATAAGCTGAGGTGCAACATGCCAAAGAGGACCAGGGCCAACCCATTATTCCAGAAAAGTTAGTTGGGGTGAGAAAGAAAGGTCTAATTTTAAAAGCTTCAAATTCATTGGATCGAAGAAGATAAATTTCCTTCATTTGTTTTTTTTTATTTAGCTAAAATGGGTATATTGAATAATGGCCTATTATCCTTCCTAACTGTCTTTTTAAACAACATACTTTTAGAAGGAATAACCAGGCCAAGTTCGTGCTCATTCCAAATCGTGGGCTATTCAATTTTCTCACCTCCTTGACATCTCATCACTCAACAGATATCAGACCCCTATTTTGAAAATTTTAGACTGGGCATGCAGTGGTGTGACCTCGATGTCAATGCCTTAGAGCCCACACTTTATCAATTATTATGCTAGTCATGCCATGACTTTTTTCCATTTTAATCAGGATATCATATTAGCCATCATGCTCCGAATTAAACTATTCCAGCAAGATTAGACCATGCCGGTTTAACGAAAAATAATCCAGTCTGTTGGGGAAAAAGAACACAGGCAAGAAAACCCCAACAGGATAGTGAATTGGGCTACTCAGACTTCACCTCGCACTCACTTTCCATTTACCCCACCCCCAACAAAAATACATGCATTGTCCCCAATTCATAAAAAAAATTAAATAAACAGGTGGTTAGGTGAAGCAAACCTGGGCAACAAAGCGCCGCGATCAGCAGCTGGTGTCCGGTTCCTTGGGAGCCACTACTTCTGTAATCAGACACCACCCTCACAGTGTTTCTCAGCATCACTAGCAACTATCAAAGCAGTGCCTCCCTCCATCTCTACTGTTCTGGAGCTAGACGCCCTAGGCAGCTTAACTCCTCCGGCTCTCTTCTGAGCGCCTGCCTCCCTTCTTAGCAAGCGACTCTCTCCTTCGCAGCCTCTACTCACGACGCTACTTCTGCCGTGCTCACGCCCCATCCGCCTCTTGACGCCTACGCGTCTTGGCATGATCTCGAGTGGTAGGTGGTGGAATCTCTGAAGTGGCGAATAGGCCCCCATCACTGTGTCTTCCCGCAGGCTTTACAGACGGGCCTCATACTCAGGCACCCTAAGCCTCTAAATTCATATCGATTCTGCGCGAAGACTGTCGATCGCACCTTGAAGGTCAACACATTCCAGCCGAGAGGCTGGACGGGCTAGCACTTCGCAACTCAAAGGTGGTCCACACCTGATCAACCTCAGCGATCTTCCGGCTCTGTGTGGCTGGACCTTCTCCGCTCCAAGCGCTCTTTTCTATCTACCAATAGACTCTGCATCCAAGGCGGGATTTGATGCTAAGTGTGGCCAATATGTCCTCTAATTTTTGGACCCTAGCACGCAGACCAGAGCGGGTGAAGGGATAGCGAGAGGAGCTCGGGGCTGTTCTAATAAACCCGGAGATAAGACTCGACCTAGGTAGTGTAAGTGGATGTCGCCTGCGTAAGTCAGTGCGGGCCTGTGCTACCGAATCAGGCAATTGTCACAAGTGAGGCAACTCTGTACGGGCCTCCTGCAGTAGAGCCACTCATTGGCCTCATCTCTAATGAGGCCGATATGAACGTGCCTAGCGGAGTCTTGATTTGATCAACGTGCCATAAATATTGAAAACACCCGTCATATCTGCATAAATAATATCATGCATGTGAAAGTGTACGTAGTTGTAACTTTAAAATCCTCCTCGTGCATTACCGTCTGTAGAAGCCCACACAAAATCCATCGCGAACCCGGCTATCATTCGCCGCCATCAGTACTTCTTCTCGATCCCATGTGACAATATTATCAGCATGCTGGGGTGGGGGAAAGGCAGTGGCGGACATCCACCACAAAACTTTTGCCGTGAAATTCAGGTTTTTGCCTTCTGATGGCCCGCCCTTCGGCTCAGTATACCCGTCAACCACCCTCTCTATCGACGGACAAGTGGCATTTCCATCCACCTGTGGTGGTCTTGTGTCAGTGATAGCTCACGGCAGAAATGGCCATCTTTGAGAATCGGCCATTGGTAGCAAACTCCTCTCGGCAGTGAGGATGGGGTCGGATTAGATCAACAGTCTCGCCGTATAGAACTGGCGGATAGCAGGCAGGGAGATATCGCTCGAAAGTGCCATGTACTCGGACACTTCTTTCTATTGGGCCTGGTTGGTGTGGCCAGCTCTCCGATCAATCTGCGATTGGAGAGTCTCTACTAGGATGCGTAGAACTCTCGTTACCAGATCTTCACTATAAACGTCCCAACGGACTTTCTGTCCACTCCAGTCGATGTCTGTGAAGAGATGTGGATCTCATGCATCGTTGGAGACTTCCCGTGATGACCCGCCGCTCCATGTAAGGTCCGAGTCATACTCCTTTTTTCATTTCAGGACTTTGCAATCGTAGTAGAGTTGACACTGCCCGTCGACATCACCCACTGGTTGGGTGTGTTCGGTTGACCGGGGTGAGAAGCACAGCTTGTTTGTTCTGAAATGTCAACATCATCGATGGGCCGACGCTATAATAAAAGCAGTGGCGGGAACCTCAGCAGATCCGTGGCTTGCCTATGATTACAAAACTCCTAAGGATTCAAACGCTCTTTTCTCATGAGTGGCTGACCCCCAGGTGTGCCGCAGTGTGTTGCTCCTCATCAACAGGGAGGCAGTGACTACGCCGGACGCCACCTTTTTGTGTGTTGCTCTGGCAGCACGTGCAGCAGCTGGGGATGGGGTGGAAGGTGCCTGGGGGCACGTACTCCGGGGTCATGCTCATCATCAGAGCCAATGCCAGGCGGCAAGACGGGCGACAGATTCCGATGTCGCGCCTCGTGCCAGATACTCGATCTTGTTTTGGTGACTAGTAGATAGTACCTGTCAAGGATTCCTTTTAGTACTTAAACGAGCAAAACAAGACAATGGCACAACACAAAAAAAATTAAATAAAATGACATTGCTATATTAACAGAGAAACAACAACGACCAGGTGACGGTTCCGTCGTTGTACGACGGAACCGTCAATGGGGTCCGTCGTGCCTTACTTTACTTAGACTATGTTTTATGTAGAACCCTGAATGAAGTCCTCTGACAAGTATGACGGTATGTGCAGGACGAGACCATCACAGGGTGCGGTCGTTGTGGGTGTCTGTCATATTGATACTTGAAAAAAAATAACGGATACCTTAGGAGAGGGGTCTCTGAAATCGAACGTTCATGCAGGACGGACCGTCACAGGTACGACGTCCGTCGAGGTTGTCCATCACATGACAATAAAGAAATATGGAGACTCTAGGGAGGGTTCTCTGACCGTCATGACGTTCATCGCAGACGAATCGTCGAGGGTCGATGAATCTTCGTAGTTTGTCTTTTGAGGACACTTAGAAAAATAAAGAGATATCCCTTAGGCAAAAGGGTCTCTGACACCCAAAACGGTTGTTTGCAGGAATGGACCGTCGAGGGAACAGACGGTCCATCGCGTGTCACCATTGGTGGACACTTGGAGAAGCACTGGACAGTTTGGAGTGTTAGGGCGGTTGGAACTTACCCAGTGACGGTCCGTCGTGAATACGATGATCCGCATCGGGGTTCGGTCTGTAACTCAGTGACAGAACGGAGATGGCCCCAATTCAACCCCTATGACCCAAATTGATTGTAGTGTTTTGACATACTCCTCAAACCCAAATACCTACTAACTCAAGTGCTAAAGGCACTTATTTCTAGAGTTTTTTAACACAACGGTAAATTTGAAGGCTTTGTTATAACCTAGGTTAAGACAAAATTTGATAAAATAATGAACAAGAACAATCCTAATTCTAATTGATAATAACAAATGCAATATTAAAATGAAGTCAAATTATAGACACAATAACTAGAATTTTTTGACGAAAATAAAATGGAAAGGTACTTGGTTGAT
Source organism: Solanum habrochaites (assembly GCA_027704765.1). Lineage (NCBI taxonomy): Eukaryota > Viridiplantae > Streptophyta > Magnoliopsida > Solanales > Solanaceae > Solanum > Solanum habrochaites. The sequence goes on from JAKWJA010000635.1 coordinate 23,665, forward strand.
CAAGAAGACACCCAGCGAAAAAGCACAGCTCCGACTAGTAGATGAGAACTTTTAAGACTTTTTGAAAATTTTCGAAGAAATGATTGAAGGGAGATGATTTTGGAAGTTTAAAAGGGAGGGAAATAGGAGGACGGTGAAGAAATGGGGGTGAAATGAGGGTTGGGGTTAAAAAAACTGTTTTTGAATGTTTTTAAAACCCCCATCCGGTCGGGTCGGGTCGTGTATGCTCATTAATGATGCGACGATTCCTTGACGACGGTCCCGTCTCATATGCGACACTCCGTCGGTGGTTCGTCGCGTGTGCCTAGTTTGAAAATAATAGAAACTTCCCTGGCACGATGGATCATGCGACGGTCCCATCACAGTTGAAACTGTTCGTCGCTGTATTCGTCATTGAATACGGCAGAGTAATGTTTATGCAGAATGTCCTGGTGATGTGCCTGCAAATTAAAACCCATTGTAAAAAATTTTTACCATTACTAGAAACAAAAACTATCAGTATTTGGTTGCCTCCCCAGCGCCTGAATTTAACGTCGCGGCACGACTGAGGACAACTTTTGAATACTTCACCCGTCGTATCAGATTGTTATGTTGTTCGTTTTTGATCACTTCATCTCCCAATTTCGCCTGCTCCGAGATAGTTTTTAATGCATGGTCCATTCACCTGTTATGTCTCGGCCACACCCTCCTTAGTTTTCCACTCACTCTCTGCGCCATGAGGGAATAGTTGGGGAACAAGTAAGGACCATTCATTTGGACTTGAGCTTGCCCGGAAACAAGCAACCCCTAGACTTGATAAAGCCCGCAAATCCCGAGCATAAATTCTATTTTTTCAAATTTTTTTTGTCATGGTCTCTGTCTTCATATTTTCTTTGTATATGGATGAGCTTTTCATATCATTTTAGGTCAAAATTCATCGAGTTCATTCAACCAGTTAGCCGTTGTTCTAACAAGCTTTCGTCCATCCATTTTCAATTTCTCTTCACAGCCGCACAATTTCTTTATGCTCTAGTCAACTAGAAGATACAAAGCTTTCCTATGCTTTCCCCTATACAAGTGGTTATGGGTATACCTATGGGAGTCTTAATACGCTGTCCTTATGCCCAAAGGGCAATCATCAAGCCTCCTTACACTTTCAAGCTCAACTTGCCCCGATTTGAGGTGTAAGAGTTTCCACATTATGGTGAACCCCATATTTCTCCAATAACCACTTGAACGATCTATTGCAGAAGTGGGAGCCCCCATCACTAATAATTGCACTTGGGGTGCCAAAACGAGAGAATATATTCTTTTTAAGAATGAAGTGACACTCTTCCCTTCATTGTTTGCAAGGGCGATGGCTTCGACCCATTTAGATACATAATCAACCGCTACTAGAATGTACTTCATTTAATGAGAACTCACAAAAGGGCCCATAAAGTCAATGCCCCAAACATCAAATAACTCAATCACAAGAATAGGGTTTAGAGGGAGCTCTTGCTTTGTTGAAATGCCACCATCTCGTGGCATCGATCAACATACTTATAGAAAACTCATGAGCATCTTATTGAGAGTTGGCCAATAGTACCCACATTTCAATATCTTATGAGCGGTTCTGATACCGCTGTGATGTCCACCAACAGTTGAGGAAGGCAATGCTTTTCCAACACACTCCACATCACACCTTCTAGCACAAAACGCCGAATAAGGCCCCGTCCTCACACTCCGATATAAGTATGGTTCATCCCAAAAGAAACTTCTTCACATCGTACCTTAAATTTTTTTCTTGATGAAAGGACAAGTCCGATGGAACCTATCAACTAGCCAGATAGTTCGCAAAATCGGTGAACCAAAAATTGCAAAAACAAAAGATCAAGTCCTTATGAGCATCCATGCATGCTCATCAGGCAAAGTTTATCATCATATCAGTATTATCCCCCCACTCTCTCATAGCTTCATCCTCCTAAGATCTAGAGACGGGACAAATGATCAGCAACTGTCATTGATTTTCATTCCCCTTTTCTATCCATCACTTCAAAGTTCAAATTCTTGTAGCGTAATCCCAAACGATCACCTAGTTTTTCGCATCTCCTTCTTTGCCATCAAATATCTCAATGCGGAGTGGTCAGTATGCACTATAACTTTACAGTACCGCCCTAGCAGTAGAGGAACATAATCTTCTCAAAGCAAGACTATTTCCAAGGAGTTTCGTCCCCCCCCTTGCTTCATATCACTGTGTAGTTCGTCTGAGCTATCATTTAGAGGGCTTCTAGCATAGTGAATGGTGGTGCACAGGTTTTGTTCTTTCTTTTTCCCTTTGTCCCAATACTACATACAACCAACGAGCTACCCCAGCTATCATCACCATCATCTCAGATTGGACAGTTCCAATCCTAAAGAAATAATGATAGGTGCAGACACCATTTTTCTTTTAGCTCACCGAAGCTTTAAGACAGTATTCACCAAACAATTTACAATCTCTCTCCGAAGTTTGCACAATGGATGTGCATCTTTTGAAAAGTCCTTTGATGAATCTCCGTAAACACCTAATGCCCAAGAAAGCTTCTCACAGCAACCTTTTCACATCAGAGATCGGTGGGGTACGTCTCTCGATTACCTCGACTTTTCTCATCAACCTTTATTCCCCTTTTCTGAAATGCGATGACCCAAAACAATCCTGCTTTCACATGAAATACATTTTTCCCAATTTAGTACTAAATTGGTCAGTCTTCCACATCTCTTAAGGACCTCAGATAAATTTTTCAACACCCGCTCGAATAAATCCCCCCCCAACCACCACAGACAAGTCATCCATAAAAACGTCTATTATAATCTTCCACCATGTCGGAAATATCGACATCATACATCTCTGAAAATGTGGCGGGTGCATTACACAACCCAAACGACCATTCTTTTTGAACGCAAGGTCCCCAATTGTGGACAAGTACAATTGGTTTTCTCTTGATCTTCTGGTGCAAATCGACAATCTGTATTATACCCGAATATCATCAAGAAAAACAGTACCACTTTTTCGGCAAGTCTTCCAACACCTCTGATCCATGAAGGGCATAGGAAAGTGTTCTTTTTCAGTCCATGAATTTTAAATTTGCGGTAATCCATACCAAACCGTCCATCCAGTCCCCCGTCCTTCATTATAAACAAGTTCATTTTTTTATTCGTTGGGGACCACATGCATTTCCCTTCATTGCCATATCCCCCTTTTTAGGTACACACACTGAATAGGGCATACCCAACTACTATCGTCGATCGGATGATTACTCCTGCAATCCAACCACTTTAATGATTTTCCCTTCACAACGAACCTCTGCATAGAGGATTTAAGCATCTCTGGTGCTCAATACTTTCCTTATGATCAGGCATGAGTTGGAGTTTATAGACAGAATATACCGGGAGGGATCCCACTAATGTACGCAATAGTCCACCCAATAGTCTTGTTGACCATTTTAGCACTTTCACCAAACTCTAAAATTATTTTTTTGTTCATCTCAGATCTGATGTCATGATTACCGACAAAGTGTCACCATTCCTAAGAATTCATACCTAGATGAGGTGGGGACCGGTTTTAGTTCTAACTATGGGAGCCTCCTCTATACATGGTTTTCGCGAGTGGGGACTCGCGTCTTCATATCTACTCTATTTCTTCGGTTTAAATAAAACATCACCTCTATCAAGAGCCGCGACTAATTACCCATACTCTTTTCAATGCAATCGCAATCAAAATTCATTATCACGTCACTGCCCCTATTCTTCTATTTCTTCCTACACCTAGTAAACGTTCTTCTATTTGTGTCTCAGATGTCCTCCACCAATGTTATAGGATTTAGAAGATACCGATTGGAGCTCACCACTCCTCTGCCTCATGACTACAAATGTTAACGGTCACTTCCGCATTGTTCAACCAAATTTTATCTGCCCGAATCTCTGCCCCTTTGCCAATATCAACCTAAGGCTCTACCCGTAGCAAAGAATGTGCCCCCCAAGAATAATAAGGCACTTCAAAATCAACTTCACAAATAAAGATAAGACAACCTCTGCAAGAATAGAATGAATCCAACTTTTACTACACATTCATGGAGTATCCCCATTGGCCCTTTCCACTGTTCAAAAAAAAAAAATAAAAAAAAAATTAGCGCATCAGTACCCGCATCGTAGTGGGCTTTTTGTCACCCAAAGCCAACTTCTTGTAAATCGAGAGGGGCAAGGAGATTTATGCTTCTCCCCAGATCACATACTACTGCTTTCGCAAATGTAATAGCCCATTGTACAAGGAATAGTGCACGCATCAGGATCTTCTTCTTTCTTTCTTTTGTACCAGAGATCTATAGCAATACAACTACAATGCTGATTCTATACATCATCCTCAAAAGTGATCGATCTTTTCTTTTAACCATATCTTTCCATAACTGGCGTACCGGGCATTTTGTTTCTAATTCCTTCTACCAAAGGGACATTTGGTAGAAAAGTGTGTATCAACTTCCTTATAAAACGCTGATAAATTTACCATCGTCGATCTTTTCAATCATCTTGTGAGGAATCGGGGGTGGTGGGCCTAGCATGGGAGTTACCTTTTTAGGCATTTTCAGCATCTTTTACAGTTTTATCCTTTAACTTTCACCATTATATCTACCACCATTAATCAAATATATTTTTGTCATCTTTTTCCTCATTAGTTAGCAGAGGTGGGTCAATGGTTTACTTTACCACCCGCGAGTGTGATTTCCATACATGTCCATCATTTTTTGGATTTTGGACAGTGTTATGCTAGGAAAGTCCCGGTGGGCCGTGTGGTTCACAGTCACCGATAATTGGGCCACTATAACTCCAGTTGCTTAATCGTATTGCATGTGTATCGACTTTTTGCCCAATACTCCCCTCTAAGTTATTCCTCAACTCTTTATTGTTGCTCATCACTGCATCGAACCCTCCTCCACATTTTATGCAACATATCCTCAACCTCGCTCCATACTACCAGCTCCACCATCCCTAGATTAACTTCACGATTTTGAGGAGGACATAGGACCCCTTCCTTTCATTTCTATTACCAGAGGTTTACCCCCGTTGAAGTTGTTATCAGCTGTTGTAGTTTCCACCGACATAATGACCCTCCCTGTTGTAAGTTTTACCATAGTTCCGACCTTGGTTTTCCCTTGACCTTTGACGTCAAATCTCATGATTAGAGCCCTTGGGCACTTGGTCGGATACCCCCCAGTCCTCTCATTTACCTCATAGGAATCCTCCTCATAATACACTCATCATTTTGGTGGTGGTGGTTTTGACAAGTAGTTTGACTTCATTTATCTTTTCTGCACCCCCTGTGACATGTTTTAAGTAACCAACCCAAGGTCAGTTCTCAATTTGAGTCATTTTCTTTTTCTTCACGAATATTATCTGTGTCTGGTTGTGAGTTGATTGTCTACGAAGGATTTCCTCCCGGTAATTTAACTTCCTAGTACTCCAAAGCTTTATTATTCCGGGAGATTTTCTCTATTTTACAGCAATCTCAGCCTAAAATGGCCACTCCCCATAAGATCCCTTGCTATAGTTTTTTCCAACACCGCGTTATTATTATCATCCTGTCCCCGATAGTAAGTGCCTTCAGTGACTATCATCTATATTGTGATTTGTATGCTCTCAGAACGGTGAATCTATAACAAGAACTACTACTGACTCTCCTGTGTTCCATAAAACACAAAGTTGTTCACTCATCTGCACCTCTGTCGTTGTGGTTTAGTCTTTTGTTGGGATCTGATAGTAGGCGCTAATAAACATCCCTTATTTGGTTTCCAAGTGAAAATTTGTGTTTTTTTAAGGGAAGCTCGGGACCCTATGCAGGCCTCTCCCCGTAAGTGAGAGAGGAAACACTCTATGATGGCCTCTATTACATCCAAGTCTAACGTCAGGCCATTCCCTACACAACTTTTACAACACTGCCCTTACCTTAGCGTATATGTGCATGTTTGGATCCTCAAAATTGAGCCCTGAAAACAAAACTCTGCGCAGTGAAGCATATGGGGGGGGCATCAGACTACTAGTTACCAGGACGGTGTGCCTGGTCGGGTAGAGGAGGCAAGATAAGTGGGCCCATGAGGATCTGCTATGTTGTCATTTCCATTTGCCTCTGTATTAATGCTTGGGGCCGTGGAGTGGGAATTCTGTCGCCCCTCTTTTGTCTGTTTCCCCCGGAGCATCTGGTAAGAACTGACCATGAACATCAACCGGTGTGGGATGTTTGGTTTGGATCATCATCATTTATTCCCAAGTTTCGATTCATGTGCCTCAGTGTACGCTCTAATTCGTGATAGTATGAAACAAGGGTTTCTCTTCCTCTCCGTGTATTGGCATACAAGAGGTGTTCTGCACGAATGAAAACAATAAACAAAGTAAAATCAAGAAAATATCAACTAAACTATAGTAATAGTCTTTCAGTTAATCTAAAGCAACTTTCCCCCGGGCAGCGGCGTCAAATTTTTGGATACGCTCAACTACTTTCTCAAAAAGAATACAGCGGTCCGTGTCACGTAATACCCAATTAGTGAGGTTGTGATCGTTTTCCCTACGAGGAAAAGTTTTAGACTTAACTTCAATCTATTACTTACTACTATTGTTCATCAATACTTTCTTAGAAAGCATAAAATGATCAAAAAGGGGGATTTCTATTCCTAAATAAATTTGAAATAGACAAGCGAAATAAAAGGATAACAACTAACAACTTCGAACGTTGGTGTTCTAATCATTAATCAAAGTAACCTAGGGTTTACGTGTTCCCCACACGGTCATCAACCTGATAATTCTTAACATAACACTTGTTTCCTAGTATCTTGCTGCAAAGTGATAAGTTAATGTATTCTAAATCCTTTGGTCCGCAATCTAGAAAGTCACTATCACGCCCCCTTGGTCCGGGCTTACGTTTTTTTCAATCCATAACACCCTTATCTTTACCTCATATTAAGCATCGTATTCGATATTTGACAAGTATTATCTCGTACCAATCATACTACCTATTAATATAGGTCATACACTAAATCTATGCTGTAATATTCTTTTCCTATTATCTACCCTCCTTGGTCCGACAGTAGCTTAAAGGCAGTTCCTAACGTTCCATCCGTTAAAAGACTTCTAAACTAAAGAAATTATCAATAATGCAAGATCTATTCTAGAATTGTTAGTTTTAGTTAGGTTTTAACCTCATTATAGCCTATGTTTCCCACAACCCAAGTTTTATGGAGTTTAGTTCGCCCATAGTGCACATAATTACAATATTCAGATATGTGATAGAAGAATTCATTGCCTTACCTTGATCAGGAAAGAGTACAATCCGAAAGTTCACTGTGATTAATCAGCATAAATCACAACCAATACGATGATAAAAGTCTCAAGATAATTCAATAATCTCCAAGAGGTTACAAATAATCAAAAGTTCCACAAATATTCACAACTCACTAACTATAATGCAGAGTCTAACCTCAAAACGAGGTTTTTTAGAACTATTTATAAAAATAAAGCCTCATAAAACAAGGGACTCTATTTGCAGAAAGCTTTCAAAACGCGGCTTTGGTCGACGGACCTCGTGTGGGACGTCGTTTGTCATGACGGGACTTCGGGAAAATCCGTCCGTCCCTAACTTGTCATTTCTCTCTGCTTCTCCTCTTCATTAACCCTCGCTACAACTATGAAGGTCATACGAGCACCAAGCGGTCCGTGCGGTCTCCGTTCCCAAACACTCAACTCTTGGAATATGGGTACTGGGCTATTTACTTCTCTTCTACCTTCAGACAAACTTGCAGACGAACCGTCATGGCTACGACAGTCCCGGTCCGCTTTCCGTAACCCCACACTTGGGTCAGACTCCCCATCTTGTTTCCTTCAGCAGCAGCAGACTACGAGTGCCCCACCTCGTACCATCACAACAGGCATGACGGACCGTCACAATCTCTGTAGGTGGTCCTCTTCAAGCATTTCTCTTCTGGCTTCGCTCACAAACCTCCGCATCTCATCTTTGGACATATTTCCTGCAAATAAGGAGAAAACCTATTATACAAAAGTAGGCATAAAAGGATTTTTGGACACACTACACTTAAGGAAAAGTCTTAATAATACCGTAAAACCCTGGTCATAAATCATGAATCCCAATGTTCACTCTACTTTGGAAGTTTAAAAATCTTATTTTTCTAATAGTTTGTTTTGGTCAATTTTTTGAAGAATCCGATGTATTTATTTTTGTTAAAAACGTTTTCTGTCTAAAATTTGTTGAGTCATTTGATCAATTATTTAAAAAAAAATAATGTATATTGACAAAAAGTTATAAGGTAATTATAAGCACTTTTTCCCTTCCGGACCTTGATCAATAAGAAATTTGTGGTCTTATATTTTTTCATATCTTATTAATTGAGTATCTAACACCCCTAAACCACATCATTTCGAACAAGAAAATGTTTCTGGGTAAAACAAGGGAGAACTTAGGTGATTTCATTTTTTTCATCAAGACCTTTGTAGTCAAAGGTAAGTAGTTTGTTTCACCAATTTCGTGCTTTGATTTCTAGGCCACAGAGACGGTAATTGTGGCCCTATGGGAGGGTTTGGGTTCATCCAACAGTGGCAAAACGTGGGTTTATGAGGATTTTGGTGCGTAAGACCTTGAGATTTTTATAAACACATTTTTCCTTGGTTTAATTACCAAAATTCTCTTATTTAACCATGGAACTTATTATAATTTTTGAAAAATAAATGATGAGAAAGTATTGGAGATGGAAAAATCATGAGGTTGACTAGATTTTGGGATTAAGTTATAATCCATGAATCTTAGCCCCAATTGGGATTTATGTTTTCTTACTTGTGTTCTGATTTAGACTAGGACAAACTAAGCTAAAACGGAGTCACTTCTGGATCAAACTTCTATAATAGTGGTTTTTTGCCGCCCAAACGAAACTAACTAGAGTTAATTGTCCAGGCATGTCTTATATTGAATAATACCTTTAAATTATTGAGATATTACATGATTAGGTCTTTGTGTATATGATTGGGCAGATGAGTTTTTGAGGAGATAAGGCATTTGATTGCTGATGTTGACCTTATGATTATTTTTGGCTGTTTACCTTATGAAGTTTTGTTGTTTCCTATTAATGTTATATGTTATTATTAACTGCTTCGTTAGTATAACTTGTATATGTATTCTTAGGGAGTTGGAGGAGTATAAACTAAAATATTAGCTTGTTGCCATTCCATAAGCAATAAATTGTATGTTTAATTTGTGTGGTAAAAGTGTCACATTTTATTCAATTGTTATGGTCCCCATTGGCTCAGTTACATCATGTTAAATACTAATGTTCTCTGCTTACAATGTCTGGTAACATAATATCTTGTTAATAGACTCCAAAAATTATACCTCGATACAAATGGCTAATAGTTGGTTCGAATACCACGCCTAGTACATGTGGTTGTTTGTGTGTGAGTTCCATAAGTGAACCAAGAATACCTCTTCGTAGTGTATTGTTATATATTGATTCATGAGTGGTCTACATTTATATTTAAATAATGAGATGGTTCTTGTATAAACCAAAATTACATATTAAACATTGGTAATGATGTCTTAGGAGTCCTTGGTGTTTCCGGTTATATAAAGGTGTCATGAATCACATATGGGTGATAGTTATGACTTTGGATATGTTTCAAGTGATTGGTAAGTCAGGATATTGATCGGAATTTTCTTATTCACAAGCTTGCATTATATTATATTGTTTGTCTGGTGGTCTAGAACATATTTGATTAGGGGGATTTTAGTCAAGGTTTAATAAATTTCTTGTAGGCAGTGGTGGGCTCAGAAATTTTACCAAATGGGTTCAACATAAAAAAAGAAAACATTTAATAGCCCATAAATTAACAACAAAAGAAAGCATGATTGATCAAAAATATTCATACAATTTATAATTCTGTTCCCTGCGAGTCTTTTCATTTCTTTGAAACCTTTCAAAATTATATCATAAGAAACATATTAAAATTGTTTTTCTCAATAGGTAAAAGTTTTTACAATCCTCTTATTAGTTCATCTTCCATTTCTTTTGCATTTAACTTTTCATAAACTTCATTGCCGAAAAATCTCTTTAAACATAAACTATGGCTACTGGAAAGAGCAATGGAAATTTCACAAGGCGAAATACAAGGGAATAATTCAAATGTTTCTTTGCGTTGACTATCTTTCAAAAAATATCATCACGTCCTTTTAGGGTAAAGAATATATCATGAACATCACGGACATCAACAATATTTGTCTCTAACTAACTCATAAGAGTAACCCTCATATTTTCACAAAAATCATCATGACATAATTCAGTCATTCTTGGTACTTTCTTGATGTAAAAATAAAAATGCGATTCAAACAGATACAAGTAAGCAACTCCAATAAGTATATTTGTTCTCACCTCATTAAAACGATCATTGAGTTCTTTAAGTTGTCGATAAATCATCTTAAGATAAACTTTAATATGATGATGATGTGAGATAGTATATACAGTAACATTACACTGAGATCTTTCAAAATTCACATAAAACTCACAAAAAATTAGGTATCAAAATGTCATAATTAACAAAAAAATTTAGATACATTCTCCATAAGTGAATCTCATTCTTCATTCCTTACATTTTGCGGTCATGTATTCACCACTTTAATAAGCTGAATGACATTTGTAAATTCTAGTTTTTCCTCATTAAACTCGTTTGTAATAGCTAAAATATCTTTCATCAAGTGCAATATGAAAGCAATCTCAAATGTTTGACAAATTTACTGTATGAATGTTGCGTGCGCTCTCTTCAAACAAATTAGAAACATCAATAAATTTTTAATTCATCAACAAGAGTCCAACTAAATTTGATGAACAAACAATGAATGGGGGATGAGCTGAATCACTTTTTTGATTGAATTCAAATTTAATGCCCCAAAACTCGGAAAACCGCCCTTTGCATATCACTTTTCGTCCATAATAAACATTTTCACATGTATAATGATAATCACTCCAAAATATCGAGCAAGAAAATTAACAATGCTTTTGTTGTTAAAAAAAACATAAACCACTAGTAATTATGAACATGAACAATCCCATAAACCTTTAACTACATAGTCTCTTTTAAACAAGAAGATATCCAAACAATTTGTTATTTTTGATTTAACGTGCACATTGCAACATTCAATCGACAGCACATGACAAATAGTACTCTATTAGATATCCTTCATCACAACTTAATTTTTCAATCTTACTGCAGTGAATGATAGTCTTTGTGTCAATTTTTATGAGAAGTAATTTAGGATATTTAATATGACTTTCTTTATTCCGTTGTTATGGGAAGGTAAATTAAGAAATAAAATCAAAGGAATAAACCTTTTGAGTAAGTTGGAATTACCTAACCTGTCGTATATTTGGAAGAAATGGAAGTTATTAAGGGTAGGAAAATTCTCTTACTATAAGATATATATGTGATTTTAACTTGCAAATAGATAGATAAGATGAAACACCTGTACACTGTCTATAATCAAATGTTCGAGAAGTCGTTAAAACATTCTGCCTCTTTTTGGGGGAGCTAGAGAAGTATTTTGGCCTCTAAAGCGGTAAGGTTTTAACTCCCTGAATCAATTTTTTGATCCTTAGAACCTATTTTCTTGTGTTATCATCGATGAGGAAGGGTTTTGATCTAAGAATTATGGCGGAAAAAGCCCTAATTTAGGTATTATGATCATGAGTTTGAACTAGGGTTCATAGTTTGATAGTATTCAGAAATTTAGTGTTTCTTATTGACTCCATATATGAATGTATTTTGTAGACCATAAACAAGCGTAACAAATCCGAAAAAGGAAGGAGCAAGTTTTTAGGTTTCAAATTTATTTCGAGGTAGGTGATGATTCTGATTCTATGGTTTTGTGATATACACTTGTTTTGCTTCGTTGTGATACTTGTGTATGTATGCATGTTGCAATATTAGTCATAGATAATGAAATAAGATATTTAAATATCAATACCATGAAATCATATTTGAATGGTGATCTTGATGTGTTATTGTGATGTGTGATTCGGATTGGCTTCCACGTACGTACCGACACACTAACTTGAATCGGACTGTAATATTCCAGCATGCTAACTGGATCGATTGCCTTGTTTTGACATAAAAATTTGATCAGATTGCCACGTTTTGACATGCTAATAGCTTGACTTTGGGTTCCATGAAAGGACCAACTATGTGATGAAGCATATGAATGGTGATGTTGATTCTTATGATAGTATTAATATGGTGATATTTATTTCACTATGTGTATACATGGTTCTAATTGAATTGGTTTTATTTTCACTAGTGGGATAGCCACGTGATTCTACCAGTATGGTTTTACACTAATTCTCCACTTGACCTTTTTTTTTTACTGTGTGAGTACATGGAACTGTTCGGTAGCTATTGACCAATACATGAAGCCCTCGTTTCATAAGATCAATGACCTTAAAAATTCAAGGTTAGCTAGTTCTTTCGGGCTGCCTGATTTCTCTTTGTCTGAAGACCACGCTATTAGACTCAAACGAATTTGTTAAGGTGACCTTTAGTTTTTGATACATTGGACCTTTCATGTTATTCTTAGTGTATTTGTTTTTTTGTTTTTTTTTTTGCATTTTTAAAGTTGATTATACTTGCTTCCGTAACTCACATATCCTAGTTTAGATTATGTTATTTAGTTGTGAGGGATAGGCGTGGGCAAGAAAAAGAAGACGAGGGCAGAGTGGGGGGGGTGAGTAGAAGGGAGCGGATCTTGGATGGTAGTAGTGGTTCTCCCACATAGTGTTAGTGTGGCTCCAATCACGATTATTTGGTTTTCCAATATAAATAAATTTTTTTGAGCGTTTTCCAACACAAGATCCTACATTTATACACCGCCTTCGTACCATGAAAAAAATTTCAAGAAAGTTACCTTTGCTTACGATGACACTCATCTTTACTCGATGTCCATAAATATCAATCCTGATTCTAAGGAGTCTCAAGCACCTCACCAAAATCAATTTAAACATATTGTGTTCTCTAGTTTGGTTTGATAATTGCTTAACAAACGCAATCTTGAATTGAATTGATCTTGTCGAATGTATTTAGATCTCCATACTTTTTGACGTTGTCTGGTTGTAAGCACTATTTGAGCCACCAATGTGTACATTTAATCTTTTTTGTGTGGGTCACTACTATTGCTATAATCACTTGACATAGTGTCTGATTACAAAATTAATTGTCACGAGGTGAAGACATGAATATCTTCGCAATTTTTTTTGGGAACATTCTTTCCTTATGATGAAAGTTCAACCATGATCTTGTTTGATTTGTACATACATATGGAAAAATTAAGTAATGCTTACATATATGTGGACCATTTTTTACTCATGTTTTAGCTAAGCTGATAGGATACATCATGTATTTTAAGTATAACTACTATATACTTAATCATGTATTCATATTAACCACGTTACAAGGTAAGGTTTCAGTTGAATGATTTTGTTTGTTGGGATGCACCCAATAACTACTCATCATGTTTTTGTAAAATCATCAAATCCTATTTCAAGACATCAACCAATTCAATATATATTTAACTTATTAATTATTCATATGACAAGACTACATGTGAAACTTCTCCATATTTTATACTCTCCTTTTAATGCGGACATCCATCATTTCATTTCAATAAAACGGATAAGAAGATTTTTACTTAATAAAAAATGACTTTATATTGAAATATTTATTACAGTTATTATTGTGTTTCTCTTACTTGGTAATATTATCAATTTAATAACTCCTTCTGAATTTACCATGCATAATTAGTATTTGCCTTAAATAGAATTATATAGACACTTGCAACTAGTGGTGTACAAAATCAAACTGAAATTTTAGTAGATCGATTCTAATAAAAAAAAAACTTAATTGTGGTTTTGTTTGATTTAATTTGGTATTGAAATAATATCCAAGTATAATTTGTTGATTTGGTTCAACTAAAAAGGAAGTCAACCTGAGACCACATCAACCCGACATTATATATATAATTTTAAAAAATATTTTATACATAAAAGGAGGGAGTGTAAAGTGGGATGGTTGGGTTGATATTGTAGATATTAAAATGGGTTGAAATAGAAATCGAATTGGGTCATGACCTTCCAAAGTTTAATTTGGGTTGTTTGATGTTGGTCTTGAACCACCAATATTAACCGTATTAATCTAAGATTTTTTAATATCAGATTTTAACTTTTATATCACAATGCAAAGGTTTAGCTCAAGATTTAAAAAAAAAAAACACTAACTGGAAAGGATAAATCCTAATGATGTTTGAATAGGACAATATGCCATTGCCTTTAATATAAGAATATATTTTAGAAATTGTTTTAAAAAAACGTTTTGGAACTGTTGATATTGGGCTAAATTGAGAAATTCTCTTAAAATGGATTATGCGTGAATGAGTTAAGATTGAAACCACATTCAAATTATAGTGAGCCCCACCCTTATAATTAAGGGTCGTTTGGAAGGGTTACCTATGTTTGATATTTTTATTAAAACAAAATTAAACCCCCCCCCCCTAGTGAAGCTCCCACCCTTTTTTTCTCCCTTGGAACTCGAACTCGCACCTTCAGGTGGGAAGGAGGGGGTGCTACCATCCGAGCGTCTTCTCCTACAAAATGTCCGCTTCGAGTCCACACCCTTGACGTAGTCACACCCAACGACACATTGCACACTACTCAAGCAACCCTTGGGCCAGAGACTTGATTCACTAAGTGGAAGACTTAACTACTCAAGTTCACGACATAGTTTCGAAGCTAGAAACATTCTTTCATGCAAACACTTTAAATAATATTATTGGCCAAATATGACAGTTAAGTCTCAAAACAATATATGTATGGTTCAATAGGTCATCAGAAGAAAATTAGGCCATAAATTAGGATACATTCTGGGAAAAATCAAACTTCTATCGAAGAGAAGCAAAAGAAAGGCTTTCATAAAAAATTTCATAGAATCGAGAATAAAGTTTTCATTCTGTACATGCAAGATCATAAATTAGTAACTACCTCTAATTTCCAAAAAATAGCAATTGTGTCGAACTTTTCATTTTTGGAATAGTTACGAATGCTCCATGAATAAGATCAAACCCATCCATGGTATTAACATAGGTTCTTTTTAAGAAATCTCCCGGTATTCACAATTGGCGTTTGGTAAGGCGACACGCTTGAGGCGCCGAGGGGTCGTTATTACCGGACACTGCCCCTTCACGTGCTCCCCCCCCGTGCCCCCCCCCCCCTGTGCCAGTCCTGTGGTGGGAATCGCCCCAATAAGCCCTTGGGCGGGACCACCGCGACACACAGGATGCCCGCCAGACCCGCCTCCTTTCTTTGTCAAAGATTTCGCATTTTCGCCATCTTTTCTTCGAGGATAGCGAAAGCCCTAACTTCTCAGGTCGGGCTGGCGCATAGCCCAGGACGAGAAAGCCAAAAATGGTGGCCGGGTTTGGGGGGATTTTAGGCATGCCAGGTGTTTGAAAGAGCACTCCGCGCGATCGGGTGTTGTAGGCGTGAATCTTCAGAAATAGTGCCAGCTTGCCGGAGGGGTGGTGCCTGGCGCACGTCTCTTCTCACTTTCCGTCGCTTTGCTGGGGATGTTGCGCCGTGCTTGCGGGGGCATAGTCTCGGGGGAATGTCCGAGGGTCTGATTGGCATGCCGATGTAATTCGCGTCCCGTCCGTCTGCCTAGGCGCTGTTGACCGCCAGCATGTCGTACTTCTTGCTGACTGATATTGTGTTTGAGGATATGAAGTAAGTTTATACGCGTCCGTCGGGGTGTCTTATTTTTGATCCACAATTTATGTTTCATCTTTCATTTCCTTTTTATTTGTTTCGAAATATCTATCGATCAATTCCGATTATTTCTTTTTTTCTCTTGATTCTCTTACGATCGCTATCGTACACTGTGTCAACTGTCACGGGGGGGGGGGCAGTGCTCTGTGTCTCATGATCTGTTGAAAAATGTGAAAAATCTCTATTTACCTCTCCCATTTTATGAGTTACTTCCTTTTTGCGTATGGCATCGCCACTCCCTTTAGCAGCATCCACTAATTCAAAACATAATATTTTCGAGATGCCTGTAATAACCAACTAATGTCAAGTACTTTTCGTTGTGTGGATCCTATTTCAGTGGGAACTTGATGAGTCGATACACCTTCACCTCTTTTTTTTATGGTATTATCGGGAGTTAATCCACATATTGCTTGACGTAAAATATATAATGGAGTTGTTTCTGTCTTTTGTTGAATCTTTTTCAATATGCAAATAAAGAGATACCCAAAACTGACTGTCTGACTATCTGTTTATCTATAAAGTCTCTACTACTAATAAGACACATCTGGACGAAACCCCAAACTTCTATAATGGAATACGGAAAAACATTCAAATAGTGTTCGGGATCAAGAACGCTCACCATTGAACTCTGAATGCCTCAGATGGATTAACGAGGCACGGATGTTGATATCCACTGGTTACCTGCGTTTAAAATCATAAGACGATGTAGACCAACGGCATCAATCGTTGAACGTACGAGTATGCATGTTCGCGATAAATCCAAAGAACAACTACTAAATCGTAAACAGATTAATAGACTTCCAGAGAGGCTCTGGAATGCATGGACTGACCAGCACCATTCAGAGGATGCTTCCCTGAGGGACTTTGAGGCATGGAACCCCAGGCGTGTTGATACGCTCAAATTAACACTTCCCCGCAGCATATAAGCGGTCGAATCAAGTAAAGAACCCAATTATTAGGTAGGGAATCCACCCACATGCAAATGGTTTAGACTTCAATTTCAATGTACAATTACTTTATTTAGTCAAGTCCTTTCGAAAAACTAGTAATTAAATTGGGGGAGGGGGTTTGTGAATCAAAAGTCTTTTAATATTTCCAAGTAAAACAAGTAACAAGAGCAAATCTTTTGTGTTTAACAAGTTGTGAGAGAAACTAGGGTGTAAGTGTTCCCCATAGATTCATAACGTCATATCCCTAGCTATAACAATTTTTCCCTAGTTTTTTGCATGCAAAGTGATACGTTAGGTATCTCTAAATCGTTGGTCCGACATTTAGAGAATTTCATCATGTACCTTGCTCTGGCTACATATGTCTAAGTTACTAACCCTTACGTTTACTTCAGATTAAGCATCGTATTCGATGTATGGCATAGTTATTACTTCATGCCAATCAAGACTAGCCTATTAGATAGTATCCTACTAAATCTATGTTTATAATTCTTTTCCTATTAACTACTTTGTTTGTCGGCAGTAGCAATAAGTCACTTCAATGCATTCACTCTTTAAAGACTTTATTTAAAGAACTATCAATTCATGGCAATACCAATTGAGAATTGTATTAGCTAGTTTACATTTTTTATCACACCCACAGTTCCAACACCGTAGTTGTAGATTTATTTACCCATGCATAGAAGAACACCATTCATGGTTGATAAACACTCAATTATGAACTTACTTTAAAAAACTCGAAGAACCTGATTTTAACTTAAAAACCACAAAACTCCTTGAAACAAATCTTGAAATTTTGAATTAATACCAAAGTTACAAAATAAGTTCTCCAAAACAATTAAGAAAAAATTTTTAAAAGAATCCAACCCCAACAATGAGGTTTTACATTATACACCCTATATATAAAAATATTGTCCCCTAATTAAAAATAATTTAAATAAGAAAGTTTTCCTTTTCCCAAAACACCCTTTAATCGACGACCCCCACAGACGATCCGTCCATGAAACAATGGACCGTTGACTGCGTCTGTAAGTCCAGACTTAGATTTTTTTCTCAACCTTCAACTATTATCTTCTCTGATCAAATCTACGGACCAACAACATGATTCGTCGATGCACCTACGGTCCATCAATGCCTTCCGTCATTCATATTCAGATTTTCTTCAACTTCGGGTACTGTGACATTTCTCTAATCAGATCGATAATTTAACAGGACGGTCAATAGATCAATCAACAAACCGTCGATCCTTTTGTAGCCCTACACTTGGTTATATTTCTCGAGTTTCTCATATGACTGAACTTCCAATTGAAGGTGACCATCTAGGGTCCGTCGATGAGACAACGGTGCGTCGATGGCCTTCGTGGGTCATTTCTGCACTAAATCTCAGTTGCCTTCTGCGTTTTGGTTTTGGACACCTTTCGTGCAAAACGAAGATAAAAACATGTTAAAACTATTACAAAAAGGCTCTAAACATATACCAATCTTAAGAAAAAGGTATTGAAAGTACCATGAACCCACGGTACATCAACACCCTCAACTTAAATTTGTTGTTTGTCCTCAAGTGACACACTATGACTCAATAGAACACTTGGTACAAAAGTATCCTCTTCTGGGACTTCGCAATCACATGGCTATCAATTATAACTTGTTCATTACTTTAGTGCATGCTTTTACTCTTAGACTTGATAAACTCATCAATGTGGATCAGGCCATGACATAAAATCACCATGCACTGACAACTATACTCTTTTGCCTCTCGCCAAGGTACAAACTTTCTAATATTGCAACTAGTGCCCTCACTTCAAAAGATATCCTTTTTTTTCGCACAGTAATTTTAACTTTGAGTATAAGGATCATTATTCAACACTCACACTCAAAATAAATTCACAACCTAGTAGTAATTGGTCACATATGCTTTTCCCTTATTTTGACTGCTTAATATCCCACATTAGACTACACATGAGACTCTTCTTGCTTGTAGGTAGGCTGTTCAGTTATGTTACATATGGGTACGTTTTGTGACTTTTTTTGCCTGCTTGCATTACGGCTAAGTGTCCCCTCCTACCTCTTTCATTATCTCTTAATGCCCCTATTTTTTCTTTTATTTTCATCATCTTTACCTTACCCTGTTTTCCCATTTGTGCTCTGTGGGATGACTCATACCTCTTTTTGTTCAACTCTTTTTGTTTCTTTTCTCTTTTATTTTATTCAACTGATAATTTTGACCCGAGTCACCTCTATTGATCACTTTGTCTTTTCTTTTCCACATTACTCTTTTCATACCAACTTTTAGGGTCATCACTCATAATAGCCACCCTTAACTCAATGTCCCTTTGGTACATGAGTCGATGTACAAATTATCCAAGGTTGGTCAGGGGCCAAGATGAGGTTAGTTTCTGTATTAGCCACTCTCAACTTAAGGCTTTGGACCTAATCGAGGTACAGCTGTCCAAGGAGGGAACCCCGGGCCCTTATACATTATGCTTCAACCTATTTGGATCAAAGGTTAACAATTTCTTGATTCACTTCACTAGGCTAGATTTTGGCAATTTGAACAAGGGCCCTCTGATATTTCCTATTTGTCTAAATGATTCCTTTTGGAAACTACCGAAGCAAGTTTCTAGCTAGTATACCACCACTGGAACAATAAAACTTACTCGCCATTTTCTCTTGACACTCGCTAACCTAAAACCCTATCATATTGTCGGACCCGTATTTTTGAGTGTTAGATTGAGGGTCATGCATTGGGTGCTTCTCTATTTCAATGAATTAGAGCCAACATATTCAACTTCCTCTTTATACCTATTCATGCCACGAGCATTTTCTTAGAAGGGGATATCATTCAGTTTAATCCATCATTCTTGATATTTCACTTTCATACTTTGTACACAGTTACGACTGCCGGTTCCAACGTAATAACCAGTCTCCTGGGTAAAAGAACACAAGTCAGAAACACAAACCCTAAGGGATCGTGGTTGGCTATTACACCTTGGACTTCACCCTAAAACTAACTTCCACTAACCCCACCCCCCAAAAAAGCATGCAGTTGTCCACTATGCATAGAAAATATAACAACGGGGATGTAAAATAAGCAAACGTGAGGCACATAGCGCCGAAGATCAACAATCAAGCGGGTACGATTTCCGGAACCAGCAACTTCTGTAGTAGGGACACCCTCAGTGATGCCCATGACAATATCTGCACCCTCATTGGTGCTCCTCTCAGCATCCTCAAGTCTGGAACTAGATTCCCCAGCATCCAACTCTTGAGCCCTTATCTGACGGGTCTTTTTATCAACCAACGAGACTCGTCTTACAGCATCAAGGTTCGTCTGCTCCTTCTTATTTGCACGGGAATCCTCTCCTCACTAGTGTGGATGGAACAATGCCTCTTCTAATGCTCACGTGGTTAGGCGGCAGTGCAGTGTGGGCAGTGAATAGTTTAGCAAACACGGTGTCCTCTTCTAGCTCAATGGGTGCAGTCTCTAGCTCATGTCCCCTCATCTCCAAGATACCGTCAACATCCACCTGTAAACTCTCCACCGCCTCCTGAAGAGTAGTCAAGTCAATGGTGGGAGTTGGGCGAGCAAGAACAACAAATCAAATGCAACAAGGCGCTGGTGAAACGCCTGAATCTTTCGCTCTGTCTGCTCAGGCTAACCCTTTTTTTTCATCGGTCTCGCCTGGGCAATGGAATTTCTACATCCAAGGATGGATATGATGCAATAAGGTGGCCATCTGGTCCTCTAAATTCTGGACCCTAGCTATCGAGACCAGTGTTGCAGACGGTAGAGTAGGCCAGGAGGAATTGGGTGCTCTACTAGTGCCATAGATGGACTCAGCCGAGGTGGTCACAGTAGGCTCTGAAGTGGAAGGAACATCCCCTTGGGCTAACTTTACCGTATCCACTAAATTCTCATTCAGCGGCTGCAACTCAACTCTAGGCTCTCTCTGAGGTGCCGCCACATTGGCCTCATCCTTTATGAGACGTATATCCACAGTCCCGCTCGGAGTAAAGAGAACATCACAGTGCCAAATGAGCACTCTAGAATCCTTGCATTACTTGAAGATCAAATAGGTGAATGGGTAAGTAGTAGAGCTCTTAGAAGCCCTCTCATGGATCAATGAGATCAATTAGTTCGCAAAGTCGATCTCCAAGCCGGCGACCAATGCTGCAACCAATATCATTTTATCACATGCAAGAATTTTATCTGCTGCCGTGGGAGATAGGTGGTAGAGGACTAATAGCCAGAAGAACTTGGCTATGAAAGTGAGGTTGACCTTTATGATAAGGCCTCTGGGGTCCAACACCCAGTCTACTCTCTCACTGTAAATGGATAACTTCTGTGCAATCCACCTCATGGTGGACTCTCTCTGATGTATGCTCCTTTGAAACTTGCCACTCTTGACAAAATTCCACCTATAATAAAAATTCGGGTAAGGGGATTCCTGGCAGCACCAGTGGTCACACCGTATAGGAAGCAGCTGATGGAAGTAGGAGAAATGTTCACTCGGTTGCCTCAAACTAAGACCTTTATGAGTGGGTCCTGTTTGATAGGTTTTGCCGGCCTGTCAAAAGAATCTATGAGAGTCGCAATATATGAGGCATAGAACTCTCTAACAACCTCCTCGCTATATACTCCATACTCCTAAACATCTACTAAGCATGTGGCAGGTAAACAGCAATGCCATTTAGTACTCTGGAAGACTGCTGAAAGAACCTCTGCTGACTGTCCAACCGATTCATCACCACCATCTTCTCATTGAACAGATTATTCTTCCATTAGGTTTGATACTGCCATCGATGCACCACATTTTGGCTCATCAGGAATCGGTCATGGACATCATCCTGGGGTGCCGGAGCAGACTCTGACTATGGTCCTCCTCAGAAGAGGCATGGCAAGCAAGAACCTCTAGGTTAGTGGCTCCAAGTGATCCGGAACCAGATGCAGTGGCCTCATTCGATCCCGTAGAGTGGGCCGACTATGAACCTGATGCCTGTTAAGAGCCAAACGCTTCTTCAGAAACCGTGGCAGACGCCAGATGTGTGTTTGGTCAGGTTTGTGGGCACCTCATCAGACTGGGAGGCAGTGAACTTACTCGGACACCACTGTTTTGGAGGGTGCCCAAGTGTCCTTTGCATCTGGTTTAGGGGATCCGAGTGCCAAGGGTCACGTTTGAGATTCCACTAATTTTTGGACGTACCAATCATCCGACGGGAGGTGCCACAAACTTGATCTTCCCTGTATTGACGAGGTGGGTTTTGGGGAGCCCATTTTTTACCCAGAAAATGGTTTGTTTTATATCTCATGCAATCTTACCTATTCCAGACAAAACAATCAAAACAAAAAATTACATCAAATCACAGTCCTGTGAAGAACTGCAATACTGGTTGACGGGCACTATCCGACGTCTCGAGCGTTAATGGAAGTACGCGATAGTTTCCGTCTTGGACAGCTTAGAAAAAATTTCTCTCTTCATTCTATAGCCCCTCTCAGTTAGAAATGACAGACCTAAAAACGACCCCCATAAATCATCAATGAACCGTAGTCACTTTCCTTCGTCGACCCTTAGAATAATTTTTTAAGTTCTCACAAATCAGGGTTTCAGTAGAAAGGACGACGTGAAGAATGCCATCGTCATCGACGGAACAACTTCCCCTTCCGTCGTCTCACAAGTTCAACACTTTTACAGTTTATCAATCGATGAGCCATCATGGCCCATCGATCACTACGGTCCATGACGGGGTGTCGTTTTGTAGATCAAAGACTATTTTGCGACCTTGTTTTTTAATGGCACATAGTGACATTTTTTAAGACCGTATTAGTTAAACCCAACACAACAACAAGTACAAACACTAATTTCTTATCTTTCAGGGTTGTTCCAATTTAAGAAAGTTCGATCTCGGATTTCTACTTTCTATCAAACCCTAAGTGGGAATGTCAACAATCCATATTTTACATAAATTACCACACACAACCCCAGCCCTTCACTCTCATATCCTTCTAACGGACTAGTACCATGACATTAAAAATCATTAACATTCAATTTGTCCCGTAAGTCAAGACCCACATACTATGTTTTCGTTTCCAATAACAAATGAACGAGAATTCATTGAGCAATGGGAATCGAAATACCTAAGCACAATAGTAAAGTGAATGAGTAGGTGATCTTCTCAACAACCTATGTGCTTTCCTTCGAACACCGACCGGAGAAAACAAGAGCGACAAAGTAGAATTTGTGGAGGGGAGGGTTTTGGGATTGTAGGGGAATTTAGGATTTTAGGTGATTATGATGAAAATGGAAAGGGAAAATATGGTAATGTTACGGGAAAAGAAGGAAATAAGGGGTGGAAAATGGTTGGAAAGAATTTTAAAAGATATTTGGAGGTTATTTGAACAGTTTTCTTTCAATATAATCGGCTGGGTCAGATCGGGTCACTGGTTCTTTTGACTGATGACAACACCATCGAGGATCCGTAACTCAGTCGATGGATCGTCATTGTACCAACGATTGCCACAAACCTTAAGACGAAATTTCATAAGTACCTGGATCTACGAATACCGATCGGACGGTCCCATTGATTTGGAGTCCATAATGTTGCACAGACCATTTCTGGTCACAATTGTTGGTTTTTAATCCCTGCTTTTGACACCCATTAAACATTCTTTTCTGTGTTTTTTTTTGACACCTTTCTAGACACGAACCCTAACAATCGCTAGAAAACACACTAAGAAAATAACTCATAAGGATGATTTAACAACAAAGAACAAGAGAATGCACTAGTCCTACAAGACATGAATCCTATTTTTGACTAGAGGATAACCTTGGGTTGTCTCCCAGAACTCTTGATTAACATCGTCGACATCTACTAGATCCTTTATTACTCAACTTATCAAGCGATTTGCCTCAAAACTTCATGGACACTCTCGTGCACTGCCCTGGTAGATCTTGATTATTTGGCCCCTTGACAAGGAACTTTGCACCCTCCTTGTTTTCCTCCACTCAACACCGCTCCAGGTGGGAACACTTACTGATAAGGAATGGCCCTGTCCACTTGGACTTGAGTTTGCCGGGAAACAAGCGTAGCTTAGAGTTGAATAGAAGCACTAAGTCCCAACCGCAAATTCCCTCCTTTTCATTCTTTTGTCTAATACTTCTTCATATTCTCTTTATAGATGGATAAACATTCACATGCTTTTATAAGAAACTCATCTAGCTCATTTACCCACAAGCCTGGGGGGGCTGTTCACTCTTCATTCTAATCACTCTTTCATTTTCTTATCGCCACATGGCTTTTATTCTCTAACTCACTGCAATTGACACGCCTCCCCATATACACTTTTATGGAGACATACCTATAGGGGTCCTTGTATATTCTGGTAGGCCCCCCCCAATTAGCACTATCACAATCCTCTTTGACCCAATCCGTTTTTACTATGAATTTTACCTAGTTTGATAGGATCTACTTGATTCTCTCGATTGGACACCGCAACATGTCCACTAGTCTGTAGATGGTACTAAGTAACCACAATTGGCAACCCATATTTCTCCCAAAATTCCCCCCCTTTGACCCTTAGTGCAAAAGTGACATCCCCCCCCGTCACTAATAATGCCTACAGCTGTCCGAAATCTGGAAAGATATTCTTTTTCAAGAAGACATGCGCTGACAGCCTCTTCCTTCATTGTTTGAAAAGAGTATGGCTTCTACGCCTTTGGCAGGAGTCCACCACCATAATTATATATGTCATCCTGGAGAACTCAACAAACGGACTTATAAAATCAAAGCTTTCATTACATCAACCAACTCAATCACTAGAATGGGATTTAAAGGAGATCTTGCCTCTTAAAATTCTTTTCTTCCAACTCTTGACACCTATCACATGACTTGGCGAACCCAAGACTAATCGTTGGTGAAAATGTTTATCCAATATACCCCACACCTGAAGATCTTTGTCGGGTAGTCCAAGATACACTATGATGCCACCCACAGGTGAGGAGTGACTTTCCTCCAAAACACTTAGCATCTCCACTTTCCGTCCGCAACGACAAATAAGACCATCATCACAACTCCGGTATGACTAAGGCTCATCCCATAAGAACATTTTCATATCATGCATGAACTTTTTCCTCTGATTGAAGGACAAGTCCGATGGGACTATATCACTAGCTAGATAACTTGCAAAATTGGCGAACCATGGAATCAAATCATGAAAAGCGGACAATACATGCTCATCAGGGAAGGTATCATCAATTTCAGTCTTTTCACCCAACTCTCACATAGATTCAACCTCCAATTTGAACAAATGATCGACAACTTAATTTTCAGTCCCTTTTCTATCTTTCACCTCAAAATCAAACTCTTGCAATATAGCACCATCTAATCAACCCTCTTTTGCATCCTCTTTGCCATACTATACCTCAACGGGAAAGCGAGTGGTTAGGTATGCACTAATGACTCTTTTGTGCCAACAAAAATAAGGAGCAAAAATTTTTGAAAGCAAATACCACCGCAAGAAGCTCTTGTTGCAGTCCAGTGTAATTCTTTTGTACTTCATTTAGGGCCTTACTGCATAATAGGATGGGTGAAGGATTTTATCACCTTCTTTGTCCCAATACACACCAATAGCAACCCAACTAATCATCACACATCACCTCAAATGGCTTACGCTAATCTAGGAATAATTGGGCTTATACACCAACTATACTCACTCCTCTAACTCTCTTAGAAAGCTCTCAAAATAGAATTTACATTCCTCTCAAGTATTTACACAGAAGATGAGCAATTTTTGAGAAATCTTTAATAAACCTTCAGTAGAAGCCCGCATGACCCAAAAAACTTTTTACAGAGATGGATGGAGGAAGTCTCTCTATAACTTCAACTTTCGCTCAATCAACCTCTATCCACTTCTCCGAGATGCGATAGCCCAATACTATACCTTCTTTCACCATAAAGTGACATTTTTCCAAATTTAGCACAAGATTGCAATCTTCACATTTTTTGAGAACCTCGGCCAAGTGACTTAAACACCAATCAAAGGAGTTACCAACCACTGAAAATTCATCCATAACACCATCAATAGTGTTTCTCCATAGAGTCGTATAAACATATGTACATCATACATTCTGAAAGGTGCCGTGCATTAGATAACCCAAAAGGCAATCCTCTTGACGTCCGAACGTCCCATAATGGCAAGTAAGAATAGTCTTCTCTTGATCTTTTGGGGCATAGAGATTTGATTTGTAACCCGAATAGCCATCCAGAATAAATACCTGCTCTTGTATCCTGCTAGTCTATCTCACATCTAATCCAGTGGGGCACAAGAAATAGTCCTTCTCAGCACATGCATTCAATGTTCGATAATCCATATACTCTCTCCACCCATTGCACTGTACGCCACAATATTGTAATTTGAATAATCTTATACTTCATAAGCTCGGTTACTCCTTTTTTCACAAAAAAAATCTCATTGGAACACTTTTGGTTCCTCTCCGTGGCATCTACTGTGATTCCCCTCTTTTTGGGCCCCCTAAAGGCATATACCCAATACTCTGCAATAGGATATACTGACCCCGACAATCTAACACTTATGATCTCCTTCTTCACACCTCTTGCATATGTGGACTTCACCAGTCTCTGGCTCAATACTTGGCTTGTGATCCGGGCATTGTTATATGTGGGTTACCAAAATACCAAGGAGGACCTCATTCCTAATTCCAGCAATACGTCCCAACCCCAATGGGGGCTTGGTTTGAACCTCTTCAACACTTATACCAAACCTTGCTCTACTTGTTGCAACTTCAATAATGTGATGCAATGCTACCACAAGTGTATTCTCTATCCCTAATAATACACTACCTCTAATGAGGAGGTAGAGCCTTAAGCTCTATTTTGGGGCCTCTCTCAATAGATGGTCTCGCGGGTGCGAGACGGTGATCTAACTCTAATTTCCTTTGGTTTGGACCGATATGCGTTTGTTCTAGTGCTGCAACCAAAGACCCATACTCTTAAATACCATCACTCTCAAAATTCATGGTCGGCGCGCTAGAACCTCAACACCAAGGCACTCTTCAATTTGTACCTCAGACGTACTCTCAACCCTGTAGGATATAGCGATACCATTTGGTTGCTCACCACTCTTGGCTTCAAGACCTACAAATGTTAAATATTGTCTTTTCATTGTTCACCTAAACGTCATTTGCCCTTGTCCTATAGCAACCCACAAGGCGCCAACAATAGCAGGGATGGCCTCCCAGAAATATAGGAACCTCAAGTCCACCCTCACAGTAAAGGATCACAAAATACCCCGAAATATAATGACTCCACCTTCACGAGCACATCATGGAATTTCCCAATGGGCTTTTCAAGTGTTCAATCGGCATCAGTCCGCATTGCAGAGGCTTTGGTCACCCAAACCCAATGTCTATAAACTTGGGAGATGCATGATTTTATGCTTGAACCTAGATCACATAGTGTTTTTAGCAAAGTGTAATAAGCCGATGGTAACATGGAATAGTGGAAAGCCCGCCCAGATCTTTCTTCTCTGCACAGAGTCCTTGTACAATAGCCATACATGTTCATTCGGTCATATCCTCAAACATACTGATCTCTCTTGTGTAACCATCATCCTTCATTAACTTGGCATAAATAAGCCTTTGCTCCAAAACATCTATCCAATTGACATTATGCCAGCTAATTTTTAAACATGTGATAAAACAATCCGTCTTTACCATCCTAATCTTCTTCACCAATCTCTAAGGATGGTTGTGTGGTTTACCAAGTAATTCACCACATTTAAACCTTCTCTGTCACCTCCAGTGACATGTTTTAATAACCAACCCACACGCTCAAGTTCTCATTTGAGCCAATCTCTTTTGTCACAAATCTCCATCTGTGGGATCCGCGATTGTGTAGATTGAACTGGCAAGGTGTTCTCCAGTGTCCCATTCTTATACTCTAAGCCTATTGTTTGCGAGATATTTTCTCAAACTTCTCTATGATCTCTACATATGTTCACTCACCATAAGAACCACCCGCAATAGTATCAAGCACTGCCTTATTATTATCATCTTGCCCCGATGGAAGTACTCTTTCAACGACTTATCATCAATGTGGTGGTTCGGGACACCTCTCAAGAACACTGTACATCTATCCCAAGAGCTACTCACTGACTCCCCAGGTAGTTCCACAAAGTTGGTCACTCTATCTTTTTGGTTGAGGTTTTTAGACACCGTGTAGTACCGTGGTAAGAACACATCCCTCAATTGATCGCAAGTATAGATAAAATTATAGGGAAACTCAATAAACCATATCACGACATCTCCGTCAGTGATAGATGGAACACTTTTAACCCGATGGCGTTCATGTCCAAGTCTGGCCTCCCTACAAAACTGTTGCACACCAATCTTTGTTTGGCTATGTAAGAATGTGGATCCTCATATGGTTACCCTGAAAACAAACCCCTCGTAGTGAGCATCTGCATCAAAC
The DNA here is from genome assembly GCA_027704765.1 of Solanum habrochaites. NCBI lineage: Eukaryota > Viridiplantae > Streptophyta > Magnoliopsida > Solanales > Solanaceae > Solanum > Solanum habrochaites. Next base: position 51,944 of record JAKWJA010000635.1, read on the forward strand.
TACTAGTTACCATGAATGTGTGACCCTGCGGTAGAGGAGGTAGGACAAGAGGCCCATCAAAATCAGTGATATTAACGTTGCCCCTATAGAACTCTTGAGGCGTGGGACGGGAGGTTGCCTCCTCAAAGAATCATCAACTAGATTTACAACAACCACTTGATTAGGAGCATTAAGCGGTGGTGGAGGCTGATGATTGAATCCACCAACAATATTAGTGAGATTCTGTTGATTATTCATTCTGTGGAGTGTCCGGTTATGTTTGGGATCAAATGGAAGCGTTGGTTCTACTCGGCTCCGTGTACTTGGCATACACTAGAGCTAGACCTAAGAGAAACAAAAACAAAAAAAAGTAAAATTAGGAAATTGTTGACTAAAATTCAGTAATGTTTTAAATTTATTCTGAATGCCCCATTCCCTGGCAGCGGCGCCAAAATTTGAAATGCTCAAATTACACTTTCCTAAAGAAGTATAAGCGGTCATATCAAATAAAAAACCCAACTATTCGGTTGGGGTCGATCCCAAGGGGAAAATGTCTTAGACATAACTTCAATGTACAATTACTTCTATTTAGTCAAGTCCTTTTTCAAAAACTAGTAATTAACGGAGGGGGGTTTGAAACAAAAATCTTGTAATATTTCTAAGTAAAACAGGTAACAAGAGTAAATCTTTGGTGTTTATCAAGTTGTGAGAAAACTGTGGTGTATGTTTTCCCCATATGTTCATAACATTGTATCCATAACTATAACAATTCTTTCCTAGTATTTTGCATGCAAAGTCATAAGTTAGATATCTCTAAATCCTTGGTTAGGAATTTAGAGAATTTCACCCCGTACCTTTGTCCGACTACGTGTGTCTATGTTACTAACTCTTACCCTTACTTCATATTAAGCATCGTATTTCATGTATGACTTAGTTATTACTTTGCGCCAATCAAGACTAGCCTATTAGATAGTATCCTACTAAATCTATGTTTATAATTCATTTTCTATTAATTGCTTAGTCCAGCAAGTAGCAATAAGGAGAGTTCTAACTCGTGCACTTGTTAAAAATACTTCTAAGAGAAAGAATTATAAATGCATGCAATAACCTATTGAGAATTGTTATTAAGCTAGGTTTACTTTGTTAATCACCCACAATTCCCACAACCCTGGTTGTGGATTTAGTTACCCATGAAGAGAAGAAAACAATTCATGGTTGATTAACAATAAATGATGAACTTACTTTGACAAATTCGAAGAAAATCCAGATTGTCAACTGAACCACAAAATCACTGACACAAAATCCAGAAATTTAAATAATTAGTGCCAAAGTCGCAAAATAAATCTCCAAGAACAACGAAGAAAATAATAATAGATCCGACCCCAAACTAGGTATACACCAATATTATCAACAAATATTGTCCGAAATTAAAAGGATTTCAAATAACGAAAGTTGTCCCAAAAACCCATCTTCAATCGATGAACCCCACAGATAGTACGTCGATGAAACGACAGACCGTTTTAGCATCTTTTTTTAGCCTTCAACTAGCATCTTCTCTGATCTAATCGACGGACCAACAACACGGTCCGTCGATGAACCTACGGTCCGTCGATGCTTCCATCGTTCCATACTTAGATTTTCTTCAACTTTGAGTACTGGGATGTTCTCTAATCAGATCAATGATTTAACAAGACGGTCCGTCAATCAATCGACGGAGATTCGATACTTCCACAGGCCCACACATGGTAAGATTTCCCTAAGTTTCTCCAGATGCTTGAAATTACAATCGACGGTCACCATCTACGATCTGTCGGTGAGACGACTGTCCGTCGATGTCCTTAGTGGGTCACATCTACACTAAATATCAGCTGCCTTCTGCGTTTTGGTTTTGGACACCTCTCCTCCAAACAAAGATAAAGACATGTTAAAATTATAATAAAAAGGTTCTAGACACACACCAATCTTAAGGGAAAAGCATTGAATGTACAGCGAAACAACGGTACATCACTTGTTAGACGAGATTTGTGACTTTTCTTCTCCGATTTTCAATTCTAAACCTTGTAAAATTCCATGGATCTCACTCCAAACACTTAGGCTCACTAAAATACCCGTTACACTGTTAGACTCGTAAAACAGCCAGGAAACATGAATCAAACAACCAAAGTCATACCATAACTCAACCAATAAGAATTCAATGAGTTTTCATCGCGAACTTCAATGTTCATCATTCAATCTACTCTAATTGCGCTAAATTAAACATATTAATGTGTTGGTGGAAGAACCCATCACAAAAAGATCTCACATACCTGATTAGGGATAACCCTCGACGAATTTCACTAAAATCTCTTAGCGTTCTTGGTGAAATCTTGTTCTTTCTCCCTTCTTCTTCTTCTTCTTCTTCTCTTATCTTTTCTCCCATACCCTAAGCGTAAAAATACTTTTTTAATCTGAACTAAACTTGGTATTACCCCAATGAATATCTTAAAACAAATTAGGAAATAGTAGGGTCAGAAGACTACTTTACCCTTACTAAAATTCGGATAAGACTTTCCCCACTCTAACAGCCCATCTTACAAAAGAAATAACTCCTTAATACGACATCAAAAAATATCAAACTAATCATCATTTGAAATATATTTCCAAAGTCTTTCCATCCACATAAAATACTGCCCATAACTCCACCTGAGCTAGAAGTTATGACTGTTTAAAAATTATCAAAAACTTACTTTTACACTTGGGAAATTTACCAATTTTTCCTATTCATTTTGAAAATAACTATTCTTAGTTTCTTGATTTAATCCTAGATATTTTGAGTTACGATAAAAGTATTGACTTCTATATAATTTCTAAATATCACGTATAACTTTTCATAGTTTTTATCATCAAATATATTTTTTAGTTTTTTGAGATTTAGAATTTTGAATAGTGAAGTAAAGGTTATAATCCTTTTCTATATGAAACTCTAATGAAACACATTCAAAATTAACTAAACACTAATCCTAACAAAAAAATTAATTAATTAAATCAACACTAAAATGACAATAATGTTGAATATTTATACTTTAGTTTTACATTGATTTAGACATTTAAACTACATAGCCTAATTTTAATTTTTATTTAATGTTAATGATGTAATTAATAATTTTTAAACTTATTTTAGTGTGACTGAGTACTTTTAAATTATAAACATTTTTATTATGACTTATTAATCATAAATTTTTATTTTATGTGTTTTTATTATTTTTTTGTTTAATATTTTAGTGTCATCACAAATCTCATATTTCGTTATTTTGTTGAGAAGTGTAGAATTCTCACAGATTTGTGATGAATTAATGTTTGTATTGACAATTGAACGATTGACTAACATAATCCATATATAGGAGAGGAGTCCTATATTAGCTACACTACGAACCCTAATACAACACAAATATAATATGTACATCTTATTCTACTCGACTACATCAGCTTTAGTCGTATAAAGTATAGACTTGTACATAAATTAAGATGAGTAGTGATACGCTCAAACTTATTTCTCAAATAAGAAGTAAAGCGGTCGTGTCAAGTAAATAACCCAACTAGTGAGGTCGGGATCGTCCCATGAGAAATGTTTAATAAAAAAACTTACTTCATCTATATTACTATTGTTCATCTCCATTACTTCCTTAGAAAGCATAAAATGATTAAAAAGGGGGGTTTTCTATTCCTAATCAATGAAAATAACTTCAAATAAAAGAGACAACAACAGCGTTCGAATGTGAGTTTTAAATTCAATTAATAAAGTTACTAGAGTGTATGTGTTCCCCCAGTTCATAACTTGATAAGTCTAACTATAACAATTCTTTCCTAGTATCTTTCTGCATGCAAAGTTGTTAGTTTATGTATTATCTAAATCCTTGGTCCGGCATCTAGAAAATTTCACTTTCACACTCTGCACTGTTGTCCGGCTACGGTTTGGTATCCTAACCCTCATCTTTCCTCACATTAAGCATCGATTCGATATTTGACTAAGTTATTACCATACCTACTCTCGTCCCAATCAATACTAGAATATTAGATAGTATAACCACTAAATCTATTTGATAATTCTTTTCCTATTATCTACCTCCTTGGTCCGGCAGAGCATTAAGGGCGAGTTCTAACGTTTGCCATTCGTTAAAAGACTTCTAAACAAAAGAATTATCATACATGCAAGACAATTTCTAGAATGTTTTATTAGTTAGGTTTTACCTCATATTAGCCTACGGTTTCCCAACATCCTTGTTATGGAGTTTTAGTTACCCATAGTCCTAATTACAATATCAAATATGTGATATAAGAATTCATGCACCTTACTTTCGATGAGAAAAGGTAAAATCCGAAAGTTCACTAGATTATCAGAACAAGTCAACAACAATCAAGAAAAAGTCTCAAGATAATCAGTATCTCTCAAAAGTCTACAAAATACCTCAAGCGTTTAACAATTTCAAAAGGTCTAGCAATGCCCGAGTCCCTAATAATCCATAGTAACTAATAATCCAAGAGTCCTAACCTCAAACGAGTTTTTCAATATTGAAGAAAATAAAACACTAATTAAACAAGGACTCTATTGCTGGAATTTGTCCAAAAACAACGATTGGATCGCAGACATTGCGAGCGGAGCGTCATGGTCGACGTACCGTCTTTCCATACTTGATGATTTCTTTCTTCTGCTGCTCCTTCATTACCAACCCTCGACGCAGTTATAAAGGATCCTTTGGACACAACGGTCCGTCGGGGTCGCCGCTCCAAAACACTTGAACTCTTGTAATATGGGTACTTGGCTACTTCTCTGATCTTCATGATGAACCTACAGGATGGACCGTCATGGCTATGACGGTCCGTCACAGCTTCCGTACCCCCCAAGTTTGTCAGACTTCCCCGCTTCCCTTCAGCACTGCACTAACGCTTGCCCCACTACGGACCATCACAAGCATGACGGACCGTCGGCAAGCTTCGTAGTGGTCTCTTCTGCATTTCTTCGCTCAAAAAAACCTCCGCATTCTCTTGTACCGATTTCCTGCAAATAAGGAGAAACTTATATACAATTGCACAAAAAGGCTTTTGGACAACACTAAACTTAAGGAAAAAGTATTAATATACCGTGAAACCACGGTAATATACCACCTCACTTAAATTTCATTGTTTGTCCTCAAAGCGACGCACTATGACTCAAGACACAATCTTTGTAGCAATATATCCATGTTTAATCTTTTGCAACATTTTGGCTATCAAATCTCGATTAATCTCAACATATTATGCATGCTATCACTACTACGCTTGAATTATGTGGAATCAGACAGACCATGACCAGACTCACCATGCACTAACACCTTCCTCTTCACTTTTCTCACAGAGGTGCTAATATTTCCAGTAATGCCAACTCGTGTCTCACTTCAAAACAAAATCCGTCATTTTTCACACAATGATTTAGTTTGAGTATAAGAATTACTTTTCAACACTCACTCTCACAACAAACTCACACCATTCATACCTATTGCCACAAGCTTGCCCTTATTTTCACTACTTTAAGTTCGCTATACAACACTTAGGATCCACATAGGACTGTCTTCGCTTACTAAGGCTAAGGGCCAGGTCGGGTATATTTAGGTATACTTTAGTGACTTTTTTGCCCTCTCTTGAAATATCGGCTAAACATACCATTTTTCTATCATTTTATTGACCAGTTTCCCCCATTCTTTCATCACCTTGCAATTTTCCCTTTTTTCTTCCTATGGTCGTGACTCTACTTCTTGTGTTCCTTGCGTGTTAATATTTTTTTTTATTATTATTTAGTTTATTTATTTATTTCTTAACTTTTCTTTCAACTATTTTTGAGTCACTTTACTCTTGTTCTTTCTTCTCTCTCTTTATTCTTCCAACCCCACTTTCTTCCAGAGCATTCCTCATATAGCACACCCTCAACTTCATGGCTTTGCATGACTCAAGGAACACATGACCCAAATGGGGTCAGGGGCCATGAAAAGGTTGTTTACTTGCATTAGCCACCCTCAACTTATGATTTTGCGTAAGCGGAGTGCACATGTCCAAGGAGGGACAGGGCTAACCATTATTCCCAGTAAAAAGATCAGTTTGGGTGAGAAGGAAGGTCTATGTAAGATCAATCTTTGGATCGAAGAAAGAATAAATTTCATTGGTTTTCTTTATTTAGCTAAAAATGGCTTTATTGAATAATGGCCTATTATCCTTTTCCTCATGTCTATACAACTTACCGTTAGCCATGGAGCGGACTAAAAAACCCCCCCCATGGCAGTTCTAGCCACGTACATATAGTGGACTATCAAATCTTCCTCACCCTCACATGAACATCTCAATACTCTAACATATTATTTGACACCTAGTTTAAAATTTTTAGACTTAGGGCCATGTATGGTGTACCTCTAATTATCTGCTAGAGACACACATTTATCATTTACTATGCCGAGCAAGCATATCATTTTTCCATTTTATCAAGGAAAGGAATGATAATCATTTTAGCCATCATGCTCCGGATTAACTATGTACACAAGATATAGACCAGTGCCATTTCAACAGAAAAGTATCAGTGTTTTGGGGAAAGAACACAGGCAAGAAACACCAAAAGAGGATAGTGAATTGGGCTACCAACTTCACCCTAAGCACTCACTTTCCATTTACCGCACCTCCAACAAAAGACATTCAATTTGTCCCCATGCATAAAACAATTTAAATACTATAGTGGTAAGGTGAGCAAACCTAGGGGCGCACAGCGCCGACGATCAGCAAGTGTGGATCCGTTCCCCGGAACCCCCTACCCTGTAATCTGGACACACTCACTGTGGTGTCCCATCATCAACAACACTATTAGAAGTGCCTCCCCCGCTTATCTCACTCAACAGTTCTGGACTAGACGCCCCAGCATCTAACTCTTCTGTCTCTCATCTTACGCGCCTCCTCTTCAGTCAAGCGGGCTCTCCTTGCAAGCCTCCATCTCACTATGCTCCTTCTTCGTGCTCCGCCCTCGCCTCTCTCTTCGACCCCTACGCCTCTTGCATGCTCTCCTCGAAAGGAGGTGGTAGAAGCTTTAAAGTTGCGAATAGGGCCGCCATCATTGTGTCTTCAACAGGCCTCTACGAATGGGCTTCAGACTCAGGCACCCTATCCTCTAAGACATATCCATATATGTGCGAGATTGTCTACCGTCACCTGAAGGGTCTGACACATCCACCGACGAGGCTGGACCGGGCTAGCACTCTCACAACTCAAAGGCGGTCCAGCACTGATGAACCTCAGCGTCTTCCACTCTGGTGTGTATTGAACATTATCCTCTCCAAGCGCTCTCTACCTCGGTAATAGACCTCTGCATCCAAGGCTGGATATGATGCAAAAGTGGTACCATTTATGCCTCGAGGTTTCTGGACCCTGCAAACGGGACCAGAGCGGGTAAAGGGGTCTGAGCGAGAAGAGGTCGGACGGTTCTACTACCCGGGATAGACTCGACCGGGGTTGTGTCAGTGGAAGACGCCTGCTTAGCCTCGGCTTGTGGCTACCGTATATCCATGGTCACCAAGTGGTAGGCAAGCTCTGTACGGGGCCCTCTGCGTGGAGCAAACTCATTGTCCTCATCTCTGCGGAGGCTGATAATCAACAGTGCCCAGAGGGGTTCTTGAGCTGATCAACGTGCCATATAGGCACACCTGCGGATCTGCATAGAGAAAATATCTGCACGGGAAAGGGTAAGTATTTTTGACCTTAAAATCCCCTCTCGCTCATGACCTCCTGTGAAAGACACGCAAACTCCCCTCAACCCCGTCTATCATTGCTGCCATCAGACTGCTCGATCCCATGGGACGAATTATCAGCGGGTGTAGGGAAAAGGCGTGGCGGACAATCCACCACAAAAACTCACCGTGACAGTCATCTTGGCCTTCGTGATGGACCCCTCGGCTCATTCCCCAGTCGGCACCCCTCCCATCAACGGACAAGTGCATGGACAATCCACCTCTTGTGTCTGTCTCACCCAATGTCTCACGCAGAAATTGGCCATCTTTGACATCTGCCATCGGTAGTTCTAATTCGGCAGTTGATAGGGGTCCGATTGGCATCAACATTCTCGCCGTATGAAACCGCAGATATCATTCAGGGAATATCAACCGAAATGCACATACTCGGACCTGCTCCAGAGGGTCCTGTTTGCGGGGGGCGCCTGCCTTATCCATCTACTGATCGGAGAGTCGCTACATAGGAATGCGTAGAACTCTCGGACCAACTCTCACGGTATACTCCCAACAGACGTGCTATCCACCTCTAGTCGATGTCTGGTGAAGAGATTTTGTATCTCAGGCATCATTGGGAGACTTCCCGTGAGGAACCCGCCCCTCTCCATGTAAGTTTCGAGTCATAACACCTTTTCCATCATAACTTTGCATCGGAGTAGACTTGAAAACTGTCACGTCCGACACAAGACCACCACCGTTTGGGCTGGTTCAATAACTGGGGTGAGATTCACGAGCTGGGGGTGGACCCGGGGTTGGATTCCAAACTTCAGCCTCATCAGACAGGCCCTACACTGCAAAGCGGTTGTGGTGCGAAACCCCAGCAGATCCAGAGGCTTCCTCTGACCATCAAACTCCTAAGAGCAGACTCTCCTTCTTCATTAGTGCTGCCCCAGCAAGGTGTGGCCGATCATGTGCGCTCCTCATCAGAGTGGGAGGGAGTGCCTACGGCCGGACGCCACCTTTTTTGGGTGGTCTCTTCTGGCAGCACGTGCATCACGGAACTGGGGTGCAATTGCCTGGGGCAACGTACACTCCCGGGGTCACGCTCATCATCAGAGCCAATGACCAGGAGGGAAGACGCCCACAGAGTTCGATCGCCCGTGTGCATAGACTCGATCTTGTTTTGGTGCAATAGTAGATAGTACCTGTAAAGGATCAATATTAGTACTAAATGGAGCAAACAAGACAAGCAAAACCACACAAAATAAATAAAATAAAATAAATAAAAAATTTAAATAAAATGACATTGTTATGGTAACAGTGAAACACAACGGGCCAGGTGACGGTTCGTCGTGAGTACGACGGACCGTCATGGGGTCCGTCGTGTGTTACTTAGACTATTTTTATATGAAGAACCCTGAATGAAAGTCTGTGACAAGTATGACGGTATGTGCAGGATGCACCGTCACAGGTACGATGGTCCGTCGTAGGTGTCCGTCAGAGGACACTTGAAAAAAAATATGGAGACCTTTAGGAGAGGGGTCTCTGACCATCAAAATGGTCATGCAGGACCGACTGTCACAGGCACAACGGTCCGTCGTAGGTGTCCGTCAGAGGACACCCCCTTTTTTTTTAAAAAAAAAAGAAAATTAATGGGGGGAGACCTGAATACTTCAAACTTACTTTTTATTTGAGAAATAAAGCGGTCGTGTCAGTAAATAACCCAACTAGTGAGGTTGGGATCGGTGCCACATGAAAATAAGTCATAGCTTAACTTCAACTTGTTATTACGATGGTTGGTCAGATGCTTCCTTGGAAGTAACACCACTAAATGGGGGGTTCTATTCTAAATAAGTGCAAATAACTAACGAAAGGAAAGAGACACTTAACCAGATTTGAATGTTGAAGTTAAAATCATTAATCAAAAAAGTACCATAGGGTTAGTGTTCTCCCACAGATTCTAATTGATAATTCTAACTATAACAATTTCTTTCCTAGTATCTTGCATGCAAAATGATAATTCCGTATTTCTAAATTCTTGGTCCGGCATCAAGTAATCTTCCTCCGCACCTTGGTCCGGCTACTGTGTTGCTCATCCTAACCTTATCCTTAACCCCTCATATTAAGCTCGTTTGAATATTTGACTAAGTATTACTGTCGTTTCAATCAATACTACCTATTAGATAGTTACACAAATGTATGTTAATAATTCTTTTCGGGGGGGGGTCCTTTCTCTACCTCTTGATCCGGCAAAGTAGCATAAGCAGTTCTAAGTTGGCCCATCCATTAAAAAGACTTCTATAGGTGAAAGAATTATTAATGAATGCAGACACTCTTCTAAATTGTTAGTTAGTGTAGGGTTTATCTCATTATGTTGCCTATAGTTCCCACACCCCTAGTTATGGAGTTCAGTACTCCATGGCCATAACCATATTCATATTAATTAAGTAAGAGTTCATGTAACTGTCCTGTCAATAAAAGATAAAATCCAAAAGTTTGCTTGATTAATCACACCAAATTCACTGGCAAGCATTATCAAAGTAAGCATAATCTCACAAAAAGTTTAATGATAATAAAGAATCTCACAATACATGTTACTAATACGGAGTGTTTTAACAATCTAAGAGTCTAACATCTGTGTCTAAGCCTCAAAAACGAGTTTTTCAAACTATTTATGAAAATAAACAAAAACTAATTAAAACAAGGATGCTAATTGCTAGAAATCTGCCAAAAGCGGATGTTCGACTCCTCGCGCCGGACCGTCAGGGACTTCCGTCTTCCCATACTTATGGCAGTTTCTTCTGCTGCTCTCTTCATTCCCCTCGACGCAAGTATGCCGGGCCGTCATAGGCACAACTACGGTCCACCAGAGGGTCTTTGTTCCAAAACACTTCACTCTTGAATCTGGGTAACTTGGGATCACTCTCTGATTTCACGACGAACCTGGCATGACGGCCGTCGTACCACGATGACCGTCACAAACGTCGTAATCCCACACTTGTCAGACTCCCCTCTTCGCTTCAGCATAGCTGCACTACGCGGTCCACCTAGCGTACTGTCACAGAGAGCACGACGGACCGTCATAAGCTCCTTAGGTGGTTCTCTCTTCAAAATATCCGCATTCAGCTTTGGACCAGATTTCTTGAAAACAAAGAGAAACTTATATAAAAATTTAGCACAAAGAGGCTTTTCGGACTCACTAACTTAAGGAAAGTATTAATAATACCGTGAAACCACGGTAATCAAGACCCTCACTAATCAGTTGTTGTCCTCAAGGCGACCACTATGACTCACCTACACCATCTTTGTACAAAGTATCAATGTTTTATCTTAATGCAATCATTTTGCCATCACCCGATATCTCATCAAATCTATGGCATTCTTATCACTATTAGGCTTGAATTTTGTGGGATCAGAACATGACAAAAGACTCCACCATGCATTAACACTGTCCTCTTCAGTTCTCACGGAGTGCTAACATTCCGGTATGCAACTAGTGTCCTCCCTTTAGAACAAATCTCTCATTTTTCACATACTGATTTCCAGTTTGAAGTAAAGATTACTTTTCAACACTCACTCTCAGAACCAAGTCACACTCAATTCATACCTATTGCCATAACTTCCTTTGGATCTGTCCCTGCCTAAGATCGCTATACAACCCTCATAATGGCACTATAGGACTTTCTTAGCTTGTAACATGGCTCAGGGTCAGGTATGTAATCGTTCTAACCTTCCTTCTTTCTATCGTTTTATTCGCCCAGTTTCTTATATTCTTTCACCTTGCTATTTTCTTTTCCTCTTCTTTTTTCATTTGTGTAAGTGACTCTCTTCTTTTCTGCTGTATTTCTTTATATTTTTTCTTTTTCTTTACTTTTCTTTCAACTAATTCTTGATCCACTTTACTTGTTATTTTTCTCTCTCTTTGTCTTTCAACCCACTTTTCCCGAGCTTTCTTCCTATATCCACCCTCAACTCATGACTTGCCAGAGTCAGGTACACCATACCCAAAATTGGGTCAGGGCCATAAGAAGGTTGTTTTGCAATGCATTAGCCACCCTCACTTTGCTTTGGCATAAGCTAAGGTTCACATGTCCAAGGAGGGACTCAAGCCAACAGATTGTTCCCAAAAATATCAGTTGGGGTGAAAAAGAGGTCTAATTTTAAGGTCAGATTCTTTGGATCAAAGAAGGATAAATTTCATTTTGGTTTCTTTTATTATGCTAGAAATGGGCTATATTGAATAAGGGTCTATGATCCTTTCCTAATTGTCTGACAACTTCTTTTAGCAAGACTAACTAGAAAGTTTAGCTCAGTAACCAATAGTGGACTTTCCGATTTTCCTCCTCACACTCACTTGAACATCTCTCCCTAATACAAGATTGTCATAGACACCTAGTTTGACTTTAAGACTTATGGTAATGCAATGTTGTAACTTATTTCATGCTTAACCAACAATTAATCAGTTACTGTGCTAGTCCATGCATATTGTTCAATTTATAGATTCATTTTGCCATCATGCTCAGAATTAAACTATGTACAAAATTAACATGCCGGTTTAACAGAAAAAGTAAATCAGTCTGTTGGGAAAAAGAACACAGGCAAGAAACCCAAAAGAGGATAGTGAATTGGGCTACTCAGACTTCACCCTAAAAACACTCACTATCCATTTACCCCACCCCCAACCTGTGGCGCAGCAACCATCGATCAGCTAGCTGGTGGTTCGGTTCCACGGAACCCACGTCCTCTAATACTGAACACCTCATGGTGTCCTAGCACGACCGCACCATCCAGAGTGCCTCCTGCTATATCTAACAGTATGGGAGCTAGAACGCCCCAGCGCTAACTCCAGATGCTCTCTCGGTGCGCCGCCTCTTCAGCAAGTGTGGCTCTTCGCACAACCTCCATCTCTCGGCGCTCCTTTTTCCTTGCTCGCACCTCATCATCCTACGCTCGTCCCTACACCTCTTGGCACCGCCTGAGGGGAGGTGGTGGAATTTCTGAGAGCAAAAAGGGCTGCCAACACGGTGTCCTTTGCAGGCTCAAACAGAATGGGGCCCTCACACTCTAGCACCCTAGACTCTAAGATCGTGTCGATGTCTTCACGCAGACTGTCGACTGCAGCCTGAAGAGTCGACACACTATCACCGGAGTGGCTAGTCGTGATGCACTCTCAACTTGAAGGTGTCCAGGTGGCTGGTTAACCTCGGGTGGGCGATCTTCCGCTCTGTGAAACTGGGGCACTATTTCCCCTCTCTAGGAGGCGGCTCTTCGACTTATAATCGACTTCGGGCTCCCATGGCGCGATATGATGTAAAGAGTGGCCTTGTGCCCTAAGATTTTGTAACCATTGGCAAGCGGGACCAGTGCCGGTAATAGGGGCTGTGCGAACGGAGCTCGGGGCTGTGCTACTACTAACCGGGTCGACTCGACCGTGGGTAAGTTTGTCAGTAGACGCCTGTGTAGCTATGCATGCCTGGCTACCGTATCACAGCAGATCATTAGTCCAAGTGCGGGCAGCGCTGGACGGGGACCTCTGCGTGGGGCCAACTCATTGTCCTCGTCTCTGATGAGGCGACGGTCAACGGTGCCCTTCGGGGTCTTAAGCTGAGATCTACTGCATATTGGCACATCACTCAAGACCTGCAGAGGGCACAATCATGCACGGGAGGGGTAGTGGTAGGAC
>JAKWJA010000636.1:0-43200 GCA_027704765.1 Solanum habrochaites
ATGAACAGACAATTTGAAGAGAGAACCCCCAGTTACACTATTTCATATTGAATTAGTTTGACAAGAGAGAGACTTGATTTTGAATTTCAAAGTAATGAAGAAATTAATAATGATACGAAAATGGAGAGAGTGCCTTACGGAGTGAATAGGAAGTGATAAAATTTGATTTTTGGAGTTGTGAGTTAAAAATATCCGCTGATAGTTTTAGGAGGAAATAAGGGATTTTATACAATTCAAAATGGTAGGGATTAATAGAAATTATGAAAAAAGAGAGATGTGTAGATCGTTTTCCTAAATGTATTCAGGTAATGTACAGTGTGATTTTGTGTATGTATACGGTAATCTGCCCTATATATACATTAGTCGTTCATCGTGTATTCAGTGATGTGTATTCACATAATAAATAGTTTACTTTTAATTTAAAAATTGGAAAGTACAATTATTATATACACTAGGTTGTATTCATCAAAACATCATGGTGATCTTTTACGAAAGAGCTTCTTACCCATGAAATTGATGAACAAAAATTTCAAAAAAATAACTATTATCTGAATTTTCATAAAAAAAAAGTTTAAAAAAACTTTAATTCCACAAGTGACGAATTTCATAATAAGGGGCAAGAAAAGGCAAGAAATGCGACATAATTATCTAAAAAATTATTGGAAAAGGAATCAATCAATAAAATTCAGATCTATGGACATGAGTAAATTTAGGAAATAAGAGAAATTAGAAGAGAAACAAATTTACAATGAATGAATTTTAGAAAGATAGAAAGAAAACAAAAAAAGGTGAATAATCTACTTCGCCCAGGAAAGAAAAAAATTTTAAAAAAAGAAAAAAAATTTCAATTTTCTACAAATCATGAAATTCAACAATTAGTGACAAGAACAAAATCATAATAAAGATGGATTTGTAGAAGTACCCATAAAAAAATCTGGATTTTCATAAACAGATGAATTAACGAGGACGAATGGAAATTAGGAAGAGAATTAAGCATAGAAGTATGAAAAGGATTCCAGAAAAGAGAAAAAAAGGAGACAAAAAAAAGAACTATATTTAAAAATGGTTGATCAAAATTTAACAAAAATGGAGGTAGAATAGGGATGATTAAAACAATATATTTTTAAGAACGTGGTTGAGCAAAAATAAGATATATATATATTATATTAATATATTTTAAAAAAAACTATTCAATGCAAATAAATAAATACAAAGTCTTTTATTTTTGCTAAAAAACTAAAAATGGACTATTTATGCTAATTTAATCTATAAGGTGTTTATGTTGTGCCATTTTATCGTAAGAAGTAGGGTTGGCCCGTTATAGCCCACGTACTTAGGGCTGGATAACCATTTTCTAGACCCACAAGAAAAATGGAGTAGCCCAACTGTTCTGTCAAAATTCAAAGCTAGGTTAACTCAGTTGGGATGCGTAGCCTATATTAAAGTCCATAGGGTTAACAATTTAGACTTGATCCTTTATGGTAGGCTGATGCAAGGGGTCATCTCATTATCTCACAACAGTAGTTACTCACCTCCTGTATGGGCAACACAATTGCTGGAGTATTCGTGTCATCTCTATCAAACTCTCTATGTACCTTAAAAAATCCATGAGGTTTGGTTTTCTCAGTTAAGAATTCTATGTATATTTATTTATCTGATTATCTGAGAAAATAGTGATTTTTGTTGTTATTTTTTTTATTTTTTTTGGCAGGAACAAAGTTTTTGATTGGTGTGATTTGATGGTGCCTTGTTAGCAAGTTGAATCAGTAAGTTTGTTTGGAAAAAGATTTCTTTGTTTAATTCTAATGGTTTTTGAAATCAATGTGGGAGTAGATATAGGCTACCATATCTTTCTATAGCTGGACAGAAAAGATGTTTTTTTTGGCATAATTTGAGACGATCACTGAAAAAAGTGATCTCATTAGCAGAGTAGGTAGTTTTTTTAATCCTCCTTTTCAGGTGAAGGTTGTTGTGAGATTCTCCACATTTTGATTAACTAGTTTTTTGAAGCCTTGCGGCGAGTAAGCCATTGGAAATAGAGAACACATGGTAGGACAGGACTCGATATATGATTGGGCAAATTTAAAGAAAAAATGCTAAAAGGTAGGTCAGCTTTGCGGCTATGAGTGCAGAAAAACAGTGACAGCACAGTGCTAAGTTGTAGTTTTTTTGTGGCATTGAAGGGAAGAAGGCTGTCTAAATTTAATTCTACTGGGTTTTGTGGTGTTTTTTGGTTGGTTAAGTATAACTTTGATATAGCAGGATTTTATTAACGTGTTTTTTTTCTTTTTAATGCTACATTCTATATGTTTACAAAAGAGGAAGGATATACTTCTTATATTTCAAACCCGTTCAACTCTGAGATAACACATAACGGACCATAACAGAAAGAAAGAGGGGAAAGGAGGAACAATTGTGTCCTAAATATCGGAAAGTCAAATGTGTAACTAGGGATAGAGGATAAAAGGAATACATATGGGGTAAAGGAATCCATATTGTGATGACCTATAAACTGCAAGAACTTATAAGGTTGATCTATAGGGAGTTTGGTCTGGATAACTGGCATCGAGTTTTTAGCAAAAGCGTTATGTGGGGTCATATTGATTGGTTGAAGGACCTAGAAGGAAAAACGTAGTTGGGGGGGGGCGGGGTGATAACAGTTTGTGCCAGATTCAAGAGATTAGTGCACGTTCAACATGATAACATTTGTTTGGAAAAACAAAAGAATATATTGAAAAGCAGTAGAAGGAGAAAAGGGACAACATTCTCGATTATAGGAGTAGTATGCGTTATTGTTTACCTGTTGCCTTTCTTCTCTTCTAACATAAGATAACAACATTCATAGCCCAAAGATGTTTGTTTTGGAACCCTTTAGTGTGTCCTAGTGGTTTGAGATTGAGACTCCAATATTGGAGTCTCAAGTTTGAACCCGCTTGCCAGCGAAAGTAAGGGAGGGTGCCTTCTGGGTCGAGCTAGTCCACAAGGCTTGCCTAGTGCCGTTACCACTCCTATGTGGTTTGCGAGATATTACAAGGAGCGGGGGTTTACCCTGTGCGCACGCCAAACATTATTAAGCTTATTCAACATGACTATAGTTTTCTTCCTTGATCACCACCAAGATTACTTTAATATTATACTGACCAGCATAGCTAGAAGCACATTATTTAGCAGTTAACATGTCGACTTGAAAAAATATGTTTGTAAACAATAAATGATCACCATGTATCTGCAAATGTCAGGTTAAGAAAAACAAAAAACTTAATGACATGAAATTTATGTATGATGACCTGCCTCATCCAAAATGATGCGACTCTCACTTAATGAATGCAGACTGAGTTCATTGTGAAAAAACAAAATTTTGACCAACCCAGGCTGGAATTTAATAAAACCATCGTTACTCCATTTGAGTTCTTGATGTGTTTTGTTTGACTTATTTGGCCCAATAGTCAGCCTGGATAGTGAGTACGTAGTATGACAAAATCATATTCCTACCAGTTTGTAAATACATTCGCCTGGGCGGTGCCCGGATACACAAGATTTTGTTGTGATTCATTTAGTGGTGCAATGTTCAATGCTCAGAAAAACCATTGCATTGACCAATCACGCGGACATAAAAACAAGAGCCGCTATCTTGTTACGGTTGCGAAGTTCCTCGGAAAGCGAGAGACTATCGGGTGAAGACGACAATATACTGGAACCACTAGTTGTGTCTTAATTCGCCCGTTGAGCAAGCAAACATATGGTATGGGTTCAACTGTCGTCCCCAATTCCCAATTTAATCGCAAGATACCCGCCTTTGAAATAGTCCTTCCTAGCTTTATGACCAAGCCAGCCACGCATTTTTTCGGGAAACCTCTATAGTGGCAAGATAAATATGCTTCTTTACGTTTCATATTTCTCGTTTTTATTCCTGCTCACGCGTGTAATAGAATCGATGATTGCTTCCATATCTTCATCCATTTGACTTCAGTAACACGAACAACTATCAATTTTATTGGAAAATTACGCGAACTATTCAAAGCCTTTATAGGGTTGGCATTTCAAAGATGGATCTCCCCTATGGAATTTGACATCAATACATGAAAAAAAGGAAAAAAATAAGATAAAGCTCATCCGCTAGGGCACAACATTCGCAGGTTATATAATTTACGGTCATCTTATTTTCTACTTTGGGTCATTCAAGATCATTCGATTTCAACCAAGTCTTTCAAGATTCAAGAGCTTCAAGAAAAACAAACAATTGAAAGATTGGTGAATTGGATGATCTGAGATGGCCAAAATAGAAATAATGAATAACATGTAAATTAAAATACCATGTGAATGTTGCTGTTGCCCTAGCGAGAACTGTGTATCTTAATCTTCTCCTATTTTAATTATTGATGTCAAATCCATAGGGAAGATCTATCTTGAAATGGCCAACACTATAAATGTGAATAGTTCGCGTAAGTTTCTAACTAAATTGATAGTTGTTCGTGTGCTTACTAAAGATCAATGGATGAAGATACGAAAGTAGATCATAGATTTATAGCATGGTGAGAAGGATAAAAATGAGGGAAATATGAAAGTGAGGGGGATGCAAAAGATAAGGAAAACCAGTTTTTACATGGGGGAGATATGGAACAAAAATGGATGATGAATTCTTTTGGAGGATAATTCAAATTAATTTAGACTTGACTTGAATATTCGAAGCGTTCATTTGCTGAAACTGATGACTGTCGGCACCATCAGATTGATCTTTCCACTCATTGAGGTTGTTACACAAAAGGAGTGGTTGTCTTGGTCATTATTGAAAGAGAAAACCTATATTCAAAGGGGGGTGTATTCTTGTTGATGAAATGGAATAGGGAAGACGTGAAGTCATCGCACTTGTTCCGACAGCGCGAATAAAGAAGACAACTTGCTGTTCCAGTATATTACCGTCTTTACCCGGTACTTCCCCAGGAAATCCCACCGTAAAATGAACTATCTATGGTATGTCCTGTGATGGCGAAAAGCAGAGTGCAGTGTTTCACGAGATGAACGTGCACCACAAAGGAAAGCCCAACCAAAAACTCTGTGTATCATGCAACCAAACACGGACAAATGTATGCCAAGCTGGAGGATATGATTTAGTCACTACTATTACTCTGCTATACAGACGGACATCTTGGCCAAACAAGTTAAAAACAGAACAACAAGAACTAAAAGGACGGTCAGTGAAGTGACGATGGTTTCATTGAAAATTAGCCTGGGTGGGTGACCTGAGGTTCCACAAGAAAGTCAATTTGCATGCACTGAAGTTGGGACGCGCATTCATTTTGGAGGACGCAGTCATACGTCATAGATTCTGCATTAAGTCGTTTGTTTTATTAACTTGTCATTTCCAGGATACATGGTGATCATTTATGTTTATGTAATTTTTCCCAAGCGGTCATGTTAACTAGTGAAGAATGTGACTACCAATATGTTGCGTCATAAGAATTTTGAAAATCTTATGGTGCAGTTAGGAAGAAGCTAATAGGTTAACTTCTGAATAATTATAAAATGTTCAACTATTAAGAAACAACATAATGTAAGAACATGGAATTTCATCTCAACTCTAGTTGAACAACCCCCTTTTTATAATATGTACAACAAGGATAAACGTTTTCTTTATTGCCTGGACACTGACACAAGACTCTTTTATTTACTGAAAGGATTGTATAGTGATTGATACTTTTGTGCATATATTGGTCATTATATCAAAATGTTAGACAGCAAAACACAAAGGCTTGTCTTGCTTTAGAGTCTCTTATTAAGTAGGCATCTAACGGGTACACCATTGCCAAAAACCGTATTAGAGAATTCTACTTATTTAGAAGTGACTGCTGCACTCTAACTACATTTTGCCTTACTGGCGTTTGTTTTGAGTTAATTAAAGTATTTACCTTCTATCATAAAGGTCCGTTTTGTGATCATCCCTTATTGCTTATTACTTTTTGACAAGAGTGAGGGGAGGGGACTTGATTTTAGGTAGACCAAAAAGGTTCATTCAAATCCTTGGTCCTACCGGGAGTCGGCTACCCTAGGTGAAACAACAACCGGCTTCAAATTATTGCTTTGATATGATTATTTCAGAAAATCTTGTGACAGGACCGTCCTTTATAATTCTACAGCTTTTATGATGCGTGCCACATATGCCCTGACCAAACGTGACACACCACTTCCTCTGGTGGAGGATAAGGAAGTTATATTAAGAATATACCTAATTTTGAGGCTTCATCTGATTGCTGTCATAATAAAGTGACACACGTCTCCTTTTTTTCTAGATATTAAAAAAACTTCAATGAAATGGACACGAGAATGACAGTGGAGATGCTACGGTTTTGTGGTTTGGTGAATTCACAAATATTGTTAAGACGTACCCAAAAGAAAGAGTTGCTGATCTTTCCTTCCCAGAGTTAAAGACGGTAAGTTCTGTCGTGCAGGAGTGCCACTTGCTTCATTTTGATAAGAATCTTCTATTTTGGTTCACTATTTGTGGGTAAGTTGTCATTATGAGAAAAGATTCTTTGGATGTGAGTGGTGTGAAGTGAGTTAACACTAATAGTAATTGCACATAGATAGTCGGGGGAACATTTGATTGGTATGTTTCAAAACTCGAGCCTTCTTTTTCCTTACAGTCAAATTTCTTGGCTCCTTCTACACCAATTTTGCTGGGCTCACTGTTCATGTTTTTCTTTTTTTAAGATTCATATTCCCCGTTCGCGTGTTTATGCTGGATTAATCTCATAATATGTTTCCTATATTGCTTGTCCGTAAGTAGTTATAAACATATTGGGTTCGATCTGATCTTATACATCTGTTTTCTTCCACCAAATTCTTAATCATTTGATCATTGCCTTACCAAAGTAAGGAGCAAGGAATTTTTATTTCTAAACTATGTCTGCATTTTGTATTTGGGTGCAGAATAGTTACGCTGTGAACTCGGATGAATAACTATGGTCACATTTTGCTATGATCACACGCACAATGGAAGTACCAAACATGTCCTACTTCCTCATTCTTTTCTGACAAACACCTCCTACTCATTGGACCCTTATGATTTGGTCAACAGTCTCTGGCCAATTTTCTTTTTCTTGAAAAATTCATTTTCTGATCTCTCCCATATACCTTTTTTTAATGACAAATTACTTTCTTATGTGTGAATAGATAAGGAAAGCTGAGGTACTGGGGATCAACATCAGCATCAAACAGTGTGTGGTGACCAAGCCACCGGCCCAGATCGGCTTAACAATGCGCTTCTACAAGGAAGTAGGCTGACCTTGAAAGAGGATCTGATGCAAACAATACATAATTTTCACCAGAAGAAGTTTTTGAGAAAAAGAAGTCTTTCAATGGACCTTTGTAGACTTATTCCCAAAAGAAACACGGAGCAGAAGAGCTAAAAGATTTCAGACCAGAGTTTAAGTCTAATGGTGGAGTCTACACAATCATAGGAAGCTTATCACTGAGAAGATTGAAGACAGTTATGGGAACTCTAGTGGAACGGAAACAAGATGGCATTCTTTGAAGGGCAGTACAGATAATGCGATTGAACCCTTATGTCAATGAGTTGCCGTCGCGACTCGACGCGTGTGTGAAACAAAAATAACCAGGATTGACTTTGCAAGCTCCCGACATTGAGAAGTCCTACGCACCATGTGATTGGATTTCCCTCAAAGTGTTGAGCGATATGGGTTTGGCGACAAATGGGCTTCAACTGGATTAAATTTTGAATATTCACTGTGAACTTCACTATAATTATGCGTAATCGAGAGGGTGGAGTTCTCTCAATCACAAAGAGGTTGTGCCGAAAGGTGACCCAATGTCACATTTTCTGTTATTCTAGCTAATGGAAGGCCTAAATTCAGGATTAGAAAAAGATAGGGATAATGGATGGAGCAGCGGTTTCGGTTTGTAATAATAAATATCGAAAAAAGCTATGGGAGCTATTCAATACTGTATGACAGATGACTCCCTTGGATGTGTGATGTAGAAGTTACACAACAAAAGGCATATGAGAGCTATCCTAACAATCTTTGGAGGGCAATTTCGACTTCATGCAAACTGGCACAAATGCTATTGCCCTCTATTCAGTGAAACCAAGTCCTAATATGCAGACCCTAGCTAGAATCTGGGAGGCCAATTGGCCCCTCCCATCCCATACATACATAGGAATGCCTCTCGGAGCAAACAAAGAACGAGCTAGAAGCAAAAAGAAAGAGCCCTAGAAGTGTGGTCTGAGTGGTTCTGGGATGCAGTGGAGAAGATCCAGTAGTGAGGGTTGCGCACCTCTATCCGACTTCCTCATCCCAAACCAAGAAATATGAAAAGACAGAAGAAGCAAAAGGAAAGTGAAACAAAAATACATAAACTCAAGCACCCTTGTATCCAATGTCATGTAACATCATTCATATAAGGCACTAAACCATTGATTTATTTGTGATTCTCAGGCTCCATCCATTAATAGATTCAGACGTGAAGAAAATGTTCTAACCCAAGGGGTGTGAGCTCATGATCTGTATCTTCATCATGTTATATTCGCATTGTAGAAAAATCAAACTGCTTTGAAACACTAGTTGTGTCCCACTCAGTGGAACGTATTGCAAGAATCTCAGTCTTGTTACTTTGATGAGTTGCCCTTAACTATTGATTCTTCTACTTTGTGAATAATTTGTTTAATACATTCTTGATGCTCAATTTTAATTTAATTGAATGTAGAGGGTAAGAGAAAAGACAAATTAGGTTCATGGTTTAAAAGGGAGCGGTTCTGACAAAAGAATAGTTTTTAGCTTTTAGCCATTTCACTTCGTTTTTTTTTGGTCTGATACCAGTATGACTCTTAACTGTGAGGATATCATGATATTTTCTCCTTCCTACTTTCAGTCCATCTTTTCAGGGACTAATAAAAAAAAGAAGCTTGTATTGTGCTGTTCTATGACACACTGTCGGGACAATCAATTGTGTTCAATTAGTTGGATAGATGTCTTTGCTGCAAGAGAAGTGCTGCAGGTTACACCAATTCACTTCATGTGATAAGTGCTAGTGTCCTAGATTATTTGCATGATTTCCTCACAAAGTTGCATGGAAATGGTCCTCTGCAAAGTATGAATACTCGTCCAATGGTGACATGTTGCGGTTTGTGTTAGTCTCAAGAAGCTGAGTTTAAGATGATACCGAACTTGATACTGAATTTGATGATTTAAACAAACTTATCGATTAACAAGGAACCAAATCATCATGATTGGAAATTGATGAAAATAAGATGAAGATAAAACAGTGTGAGGATCATTTGTGTCCGCTGCTATCATCAAAAAGGGGGGAGAAATGGGAAATGTTATATTCTAGTGTTGTGATGATCCCTCACAAGTCGGGGACCTGGGTCCCTGCGCACCGAAGGTCGCTATGTCCAGATACAAATGGGGGTTACAGTCATAAAAGTTCATGTCAGGTGTGGTGGTAGTTGAAAAAAGTGCAGTTATCCTTTACACCAATAAGAGACGTGGAGATATTGTATGTTTCAGTATCTAACAATGCAGGGACCTGGTACTAGCAGGTGAGTTTCCTCCATCAAATACATAATGGTTACAGCTTGTAAAGCTTGTTCACGTAGAGGTTGGTTTAAGGCGTCGTGTACTTACACAATCAGAATGGAGGAAGGGTGTGTGTCAACGGGATAATAACTCTTTATGTTTGATACTTTTAGAATGACAAACACCATCATATTATATTCTCACCAAAAGACAGGAAGGTTAGCCAGGCAAGCCTTTTCAAGAACTCATATAGAAGTTTGCAAGGACCTGGTTCTCGCAAGCCAGGGACCTGGACACGCAAGACTGCGACGTGAAAAGGAAACGACAAGACAGCTGTCAGAAAGTTGTCATACTGATGCGGGTTACGGGTGCACAACTTTTACACAGCAGGCCTTCAGCCAATGGGATGACTCAACGAATTTGTGGAAATTTATATTATCTCTTTCCAAAAACACAAATTCAAGAATCTTGGCAAATTAACGTGGATTTTCTCTGAAAATTCACAGCTTGACAGAGGTCCATCTCAATAAGAAATTGCTCAACTCAACAACTCCAACAAAAGACCCTGGTATAAAAAAAAAAAAAAAACAAAAAAAAAACAGGGAGGTAAGACGATTCTTTGTTGTGTATTTAGAGCTTTTTGTCTTGTAACTTACATGTAAATTTGTTCTATCCCTAGTAAAGGATCAATATTTTTTTGGTTTGTAAAAGTCTAAATCATTAAGCTAACTTATTAGTGTGGCAACATTGTTTTGTGCTTACTCAAATTCTAAGTAAGCATCTAGAGTTAGTGGTTTCGTTTTGGTGCGGGTTGTATCCGCTTAGGCTCTTCAAGTGAATAGGTAGATTCTTGATCGTGCGATTAATAACTTTTTCTCACATTGTTTGTAATCGGGTTTCGCTTTTGCTGAAGAAGATTTGTGAAGACGTTTGTCAAGGGGCCTGTGCAACGGTCGTGGTTTTACGCCCTTGAGCAGGGGTTTCCCCGTAAACCTGCGTGTGTTGTGTTCTTTAGATTTTTAATCTTCCTCTTCCGCACTTGTTCTATACGCTGTGTCAGGGACCTGGTGTCGTTGACTGTAGTGGTCGCACACTCCAACCAGTGGTATCCAACCCGGTGGCCTCTCTATCTGTTAACCACCAGAGAGAAGTTTCCTAACGAGAAATGGCGTCACTACTCTGAATAGCAAAGAAAATCGTCTCCGCAAGACCTCCTTTGTTTGGATAGTAAAGCTCTATAAATAGTGAAGATTCGATGAGAGACTATCTCATGGCTGAGGACAGTGAAGTATGGGATGTCATATGTAAAGTCCTTATGTGCCAACTATGGAGGTTAAAGATGGAGAGTCACAAGTCATTCCCAAAACCTAGAAAAAAATATAATGACTCTGACAGATCTTAGTCCATAAAATCATAAAGCAAGAAGCTTTGATGTGTGGCCTTAGTATAAAGAATATATCTGATTTCAATCATCTTGTTGAATCAGTCCAAGGAAATTGGGATCTGTTAGAAACACTTATGAGGGCACTGAGGAATAAGGAAACAAGCTAGATCTCTTATTCGTACCAGGTGGAAGATTTTCACCACCATGATTTGGTGTGAAACTCATTCATAAAGTGCGCACCAGATTCCCAACATCACAGAATGAGCTCAATGTTGCTGAAGAACCCTTGCTATTGTCAAGATTGCATAGGTAAGACAAAGAAAGGGACCAGTCCTGCCCAAGATTAGTGAAAGAGAAAATCTTCTTCAGGGAATTAAAAGAGAATGGGTTGCATGGGAAAAATCCTCAAGTGATTCCAATGATTCTGAAAATAAACAGGATAATTTTTACCGGCCAAGTCAGACGGGAAGATTCTGATGAAAATACCGCTATCTTAATCAAGAAAACTTGATACCTTTTCTACATAAGTAGAAGTTTGTTGGTTGTCTTACTTTATTTGATAATGAGAGAAGAGATGAGAAAGTCTCGTAAACAACAACCTAGACATCTTTCAAGATGGAAAAAATTGCTTTTAGTTTTTGGCCCAAATATCTGATATTGAAAGTCACATGGTTGTTCTAGCAACCGCAAATCAGAACTAAAGGAAAGATAAAAGTTGCGCTACTACAATTTTTAACAAAGGAAGAAAGGAGGCTGAGCATATTGCAGCTGTACCTTGAAAATAAGCTGGCATACTGCTAAATGAAAGACTTAGAAGTGCTTTCGAGAGAATCAATTCATTGGGAGGACCTGGTCCTGTAAAAGTATTAACTTGAAAATCCCTCAAATGGACGAAATTCCCTCTAAGATCCTTACAAATATACTCGTCACGGAAACAACATAAAGGAATTTAGCTGCAAATAGTGTCCTGCTTTTAAAGATTGTTGGAGAAGCGTTCATCAAACTATTCCAAACCCGGAAATAAACGAAAGAAGGGATCTTCCTGTGGTATGGACAACAGAAGAACTTGCATAAGAGGGTACCCGGGTCTTCATGTTTAATTTGTCCGATCCGACAGTAAGGTGGAAAAGAAGCACAAGGGACCTGTTCCTTGCTATCGTTTTAGCAAACACTTTGGCCCCCCCTTGAATAGTAGGTTTCTTGTTAAGACCTTTTGACAGTATTGGGACTCTGTTTGAGTGGGTTTCTAAGTCTAACAAGTAAGTCTGGTTGCAGAGGAGAGGAGCAATCAGTGTTTGTTTATAAAATAGCAGATTCTCAAAACACTACTAAGAAGTTACCAAACTCCCTCTCTCAAGACACTTCAGGTGGAAGTGTCTCTTTTGGGCGAATGGCAGAAACCTCCATTATTGGTGTAGATGTGGTTGTGAAGACATGAAGCTAAGCTTCTGTATCAGATAACTTGTGTGTCACAAACCTTCCTCTCTCGGGCGATGATTTTGATAGAAAAGAGATGCAAGAACATGTATATTGCTGATTTCTGTTTACTGCTCATCTTTTATAGTCTCACTTAACTTAGTGCTCAAGTATAATGCTGAGGGTATGATAAGAGACTGCTCATGAGTGTTTTGCTTTGTTTGTCACAAACCTGTGTTAGGTGACCTGGTCCAAGTATGCATAAAATGATATTTGCAAATGACAAAGTTGTGAGAACGATGATTTTAAGGATAAGTAGATCCAACCCGCGTCCGTTCCAGGTGAAAATATGCCGACTTTGAATCGTTTTCACAAGAATCTTTCAACTGAAGTGATATAAACTTTTACATGTTTGTGACCCAAAAATTTATGATATGATAAGTTTGATCTCAACGATTGATAAAAGAATAAATTGTGGTACGCGTCTTTCCGCCATCAAGGCTTATCAGGGGTATCTAAACATGGTCATTGTTTTATTGCTGAGTCCGAAGATTGAGAGTTGCAAGGAAGAAGTTTTTAAGATAGAAGAGTTGCTTTCAAAAGAGAGAGATTGTTTTAAATATTGATTTTGCTGGAAGAACTCCTCATGATCCACCAATCCTCAAAAGAAGATGATGCCGATGATGAACCTGATGAGGGACTGGTCTCGTCGACAGTGCTGAACAAAGATAATGCAGTTCCAACTGATCATGTGAATTTTGAAGGTGAGAATGAAGAAGCTAAAATCAGCTAGTTTGAAAAGACGCAAACTATGATAGGTACGGTTCCCCAACAGCGATCGGTGGTCCAATTTGCTCCTCACAATTATTCAAAACAGAGGTTAAAATGTCAAAAACTCTTCCTCTTTGAATTTAATTTCAGTAACTGCTGATCATCAGGTACATATTGCTGATTTCATCTTGAGGCCATCTTGAGGTTGTTATGTGAAGAATCTTTGTTTAAAAGGAAACATCTTGGCTCATAAAAATTGGCTGAATTATCAAGATGGGATGGAAATGCTAAAAAACCTCTTGCATGGATCCCTAACCGTGAAGCAATCAACTCTTTGTAAAATGACTTGAAAAGGGCGCAGGTTCCCTTGTTTTCGGAGTTATGTATGTTTTAGGCCAAATTCAGTTTCATACCTTTTGTAGATACACACAGGAAAAGGGAGAGAAAAAGGTGGTGAGGATAGCATCTGAGAGGCGCAAGGGTGACATTCAACTACCAGAGAGGGACTTGGTTCCTTTCTCGAAGTTTTAGCAATCTTAACATGCAATTGCATTTTTGAATTAATGCATGAGATCATGAAATTGGCCAATGTCTGTCCTCAAGAATCTTACTGTTGTCTCAATCTTTTTGAGTGCCAAAATGAGAACCTTATTTTCTCTCTTTCTTTATATTCCATATTTCTTTCATTTTCTCTTCTCCAAAAAAAATCGAGTTTGCCTTCCAAATATGCGGGTCTTCGAATTTTTCTTTGTTCCTCTTCTTTTCAAACAAACTTTCAAATTGTACCCCCCCGTTGATTCTTTGCTGATAATTCTTTGATGAAATGTTTTAAGTGTGAAGAGAAGACTGCTCCTTCCAATAAAAATGAAGAAGTGAAAAGATGTGATGCTCAAAAGGATAAGTTGATATTCTAAGAGCTCAAAGTTTTCTAAAAGTAAGTTGTAAAAAAAAAAAAAAAAAAGATGAAATCGTTTTGGTTCCTCAATAATTGTGTTGATCAATTCAATCTCGGAGGCCTTGAGTTTGTTTTGTGTTACCAATCTTCGTTTGAAAATCATGCTGGTGTTGGAAGCTATCACACAGTTGGCTCGTGTTACTGAAATACAAAACAGTTGTTAAGTCCAGCTTCTGAAACAACCCTATCAGAGGGACCAGTGGCCAACACAAAAACAAGGTAAAAAAAAAATTTTAAAAATTGGCATCGTGAATGTTACAATACGGTGGGCTGCACATCATGTTGTACGCTAAGAGAAGAGTTCCTTGAAATCTTATGCTAGGGATAAATGCTCTACTAATTCTATTCTTTCAAGCCCTTGCTCTAATCATCCCTTCTCTCCTACCGGTCTCTAATGTCAGTCCTCATTTATCTCATGGTCATTGTTCTGTTTTTCATCGTAATCCTACAATGCAGATGCTTTGATGACTGAATCTTTTGTCTATGGGATGTTTTTTTTAAATGTCTTGTGTTCTACTGACTTGTCTCATTACTTTTATTGCCTGTTTTGCTCATGCTCTTTTTTGTGCCCAAGTGGCCATGAATTTACAAGAACATATTTTCTGTTCACTGGTTTAACTGCTTTACCCTTTTTTTATGATGTCCAAAAGGGGAAAGTTGTGTAAGTAAGCGTCTGAGCTCAATATTTTATAACTGCTTGAAGACAATACTGGTCCCATCGATTAGTAGGAATCAATGGTAATAACTTGAGAGATTATGGTATGCTGATAAGGGAATAAATGCTTGCTACCTGATGATGGACCTGGTCCCTTTCGATAGGTGGAAGAAATGTTTGGTCATCATCAAAAAGGGGAAATGCTATGTTGATATTTTGATTAGTAGACAGAGACTTCGAGATGATGAAACTCAGGTACCCTAAGAATTCTTTTTTTATAGTGGGACCTGTGAATAAGTTGTTAGCATTCAAAAGGGGGGAAAATGTTATTTCGAGCTGAGTTAAATGATAGCTCGAAGCTTGATATGAAGTTTTGATGATTTTAACAAACTTATCGCTCGAACAAGGCACCAAAATCATCAGTAATTGGAACTGCTGACAATAAGATTAATGATAAACTCAGTGTGTAGGTATTTTGTGTGCTATCATCAACAAGGGAACATGTTATTATCTGGTTTTTTTTATGATCCTCACAAATGCGGGACCTTGTTCCTGGAGAGTGGCTCTCGTCCAATACAATGGGTACAGTCATAAAAGCTACATGTCAGGTGGTAGTTAACAAGTGCAGTATCCTCACCACTAAGACAGAGCAGACGATAGTTTTTTTTTTTTTGTATGTTTTAGTATCTCACAAATGCAGGGGACCTGAGTACCGCGCAGGCAGATTTCCTCCATCAAATACATAATTTTGGTTACACTGTAAAGCTTTCACGTCAAGGTTTGGTAAGAGGCGTCAGTGTACTCACCAATCCGAATGGGAGAGGGTGTTGTCAACGATAATAACTCTTTATTTTTGATACTTTTAGCATGAACAATCACAACCCATATATATTCATTCATCCAAAGAAGGAAGTCAGTCCGTCAAGCCTTTTCAAGAACTCATATAGAAGTTTCAAAGGACCTGGTTTCCTCAAACAGGGACCTGGTACACGCAAAGACTGCGGAGCTGGGGAGGGGGAGGTTACGATAAGACAGCTATAAAAAGCTGTCATCTCTGTGCGGTAGGTGCCCAGCTTTTCCAACACAGGCCTTCAGCCATGGATGCCTTCAACGAATGTTGGGTGGGTGGGGAATTTATTTAGGGTCTCTTTCCACAAACACAAATTCAAGACTTGGCAAATTAACTTTGATGGTTCTCTTAAAATTCAAAACCAGCTTGAACAGAAGGCCATCTTCAAGCAAGAACCATTGTTCAACTCAACAGAAGGACCCTGGTAGAGTAAAGAAGAATCTTTTTGTGTATTTAGAGCTTTGTGTCGATGTACTTACATTGTACTGTTCCTAATCTATAAAGGATTCAGATATTTGTTTGGGTTTGTAAAGTCTAAATCAGTTAAGCTAACTTATTTAGTGGCCAACATGTTTTGTTGCTTATGCCAAATGCTAAGTCATTCTAGAGTTTTATGTGGTTTAGTGGTGCCGGTGTGTTCCGCTTAGGCCTCTTCAAGTATAGGTAGATTACTTGATCGTGAGATTAATAACTTTTTTCTCACATTGTTTGGGGGGGTAACGGTTTCGCTTTTGCTTGAGAAGTTAGGAAGAGGTTTGTAAAATCCTGTCACAGTCGTGGTTTTACTTTCCTTGATTCAAGGAGGGTTCCACGTAACTGCTTGTTGTTTGTACTTTTATATGGTTTATCTTCCACACTGTTCTCCTTGCTGTGTCAAGGACCTGGTCCGTTGCTATCGTGGTCGCACACATGCCAACATGTTGTAAGCTGTAAAAAACTATTTGCGGGCAGGAAGTTGTGAAGGGCCAGGGTACTGGCACATAGACACGACCGAGGTTTGTTGTTCGTTGGATAATAATTCTTCATGGTATATATCCTATGACAAACAACAAGACAGGGTGTTCAAACAGCAGGGACTTTATAAGAGTGTTTCGTTTGCTTTCTGTATCAGTTGTTACTATTGTTGCTTGTAATTGTGCTTATATTTTAGGATTTGTTTCACTTGTGATAGAAACATTTCTAGTGTGTTTGAATCATTGTAAGATCTAGATTTAGAGTAACTTAGGGTCTTACTATAAAGTCTATATTAATTAGGCAGGATTAGTATAGTGGACAGTGTTGTATCTACTCTGACCTTGTTTGTGCAATCTTTACTTTCAGCACTTATTTTACTGTTTGTTATTACAACTGTGACGAGGACCTGCTCCTGTTGAAACCTGTGGACGCATAAGTTCCAACAACTGAGGATTCAAATTGCACGATATTACTTATGAGTTTAAAAGCTGGAGCTGTTGCTCTCAATCTTACAGTTGCATCAAATGTAGGATATATTTTCTTTCTTTGGATACTTTCCCTAAACTCTCTTAGGCTTGCCATATCTATTGCTGAATTCCCTATTATGTTTCCGGTTCACATTGTTCGTTTTATACACCTAACTTCTCTTCCCTGAACACGCCAATAACCAGCTCAAGATACTATATGACTCTATCCTTTGTTGAATAAGCACATTACACATTTCATGTTAGGTGGGCTCATCTTGTTCTTCCTAGGTTTTCTTAATGGAACCTTGGTGGAATCCTGTGGTGGAGTCGCAAGACAAGATATAACCATCGATAGGGTCGATATAAACCTGTCTGGTGTGTTTTTTCCTTTCTTGTAACTTTGAGGCCATTGACAACTTATTATTTTCTCTATTTAAACGTGGATTGTGATAGAGAATACAATTGAAGAGACACCATAGAGTTACCATAGAAAAAAATTACTTTTTGAAGGGTAAGTGTCTTTCCTTACCGTCATCACATAGTTGCGTATGTGTTGTGACAAAAAAAAGCAAATTGTTGTTATCATCTTTTTATTAGATTTGTTCTTTGCTACCACCTTTCCGTCCTCCGCTCTTTCTCTTCCGCCTAACTGTTTGTTCTTCCTCTTGTTGCAGGACAGTCTGTGGTTCTTCAGAGGCCTTAGGAAAACTAACAATGGAGGACTTGTCAAACCTGCTTGGGCGTCACTTTTGATATGTTCTATTCCTTCTGTTTAGTTCCCTGCCAAATTCTATACTGTGTTCTGATGTTTGCCCTTAGGCTGTATGGTGTTTGATATGTCGAAAGAATGTTTCTATAAACAATTCACAATTCACAATTCGTAACCTGGAACAGAAAATAGAAAATTGACATGGATTCACTGAAACAGAACAGAAAATATAAAACTGACATGGATGTAGTGAAACAAATAATAGAGGAGCGGAAAAGTGTAACCCAACAGTTGTCGCGCCAGAATTTTTCATAAATTGGAATTGGAACAGAAACTACTAAGAAACACGTCGTTCCCCCCCCCCAGAGAAAACGTGAGTTAGCAAAAGCGCAATTACAACAGCAAACTAGCATTATAAATCTTATTCATCAAAATTGTCTAAAAACCAAAACGACATTCAGTGCCCGATCAAACCGGAAATCTTCTTCAGCGGCGTGCTCCACGAGAAGAGTTATTCGCCGCTTAGGTTTTTGGAACATCCGTTGACTTATTTCGGATAATGATTGGAG
Organism: Solanum habrochaites; assembly: GCA_027704765.1. Classification (NCBI taxonomy): domain Eukaryota; kingdom Viridiplantae; phylum Streptophyta; class Magnoliopsida; order Solanales; family Solanaceae; genus Solanum; species Solanum habrochaites. The sequence continues at coordinate 18,264 of JAKWJA010000636.1, forward strand.
TAGGCAAGGGTTGATAGGTCCAATCTTGTGTTGAAAGCTGGATTGTTTGAAGTTGAGGAGACTGATATGACTGAAGGGCTTCAGAGATATTTTGGAATGTTGTGAAGAAGTCACGGATGTTGAAGGCGGAAGGGCGACAATCAGGATAAGTCTGATGCATTAGATTTGAAGAGGATGAAAACTAATTTTTGGGATTGTGCGATGAAGATAAGATTTTGGTGTTTTACAAAAAGTTTGAATGAGTGGAACCAGGAGCTGGATAGATGAGTCCTGTAGGCTAACAACCCAGACGTGTGGCTACTTTTATGCAGTGTGCTAGGGATTTGAATCCGTTATTTTTTGATTTATGCAGGAAAAGGTACTTAATCATGACATTAGGCAATCATTAGTTGTGATGGTTGAATGTTTGTATGTGAATAGAGAATATATTGCTGCAATGGATCAATATCTTATAAGATAGCCATTTGGTAATGCACCTTGCCAATTGGTGGTTACTATGGTTGGTATTCATGAACAATCAGCACGTGTAGAAGAGTCACACAATAGGTTGCTCATTCATGAATGATGAGACACAAGGAATGCTTCTCTATTCATTACAAGACAGGACATTCGCCAACAACGCTACCCAACAATCCATCCAACGTGTTGAGTCAATATCCTTGTCAATGTGGCATTTACTTACACTTCTCTTCGTGCACAAGAGGTCAACCCTCACCCTCCGAAGAAAGACCTTTTCCGCTAATGCTTATGCCTCACAATGGACGTTTTCTATTTAATTTGCTCTTGTTATCTGTCCATGTTGATTTTTCACAGACTAAATTGGTTGTACTTTTTCTCTATGAAGTTTGAAACTACGCTATTCCAAGTTTCCTTATTCTACTTTTCTTTTTCTCTTTTTTCATTGAACATGAAATATGTAAAAAAACCCTTCAATCAATTGGTGAAGTTAACATGAAATTTTTTACTCCATATATATATTATTATTTAATAAATTATTTAGAAGTCGGAGTCACAACAACCCATCACTATAACTTACATACGATACAAGTTAAGCTATACTGAACGTTACAACCTTCATATCGGCAATTATCAAGAAAACAGCTACAGACATACAATTGCAATTTATTGCAGTTCAGTTTGTGCCAAGATTAGTTTGAGCTACAACATCTGATGCCCGACATTTGACATTAACCACCCTAACGGTACAAACAAAACAATACTAGACTCTCCTTCAATAAACTCTCTAAAACAGCAAATATAAGAAGAAACAAAAAGGCTTAATACATGGAGCGTCCTTAAACTTCGCAACTACACTTTCCATTTAGTCACTTTGTACTTTTAGCTGAGTTTTAATTTTTATAGCAACTTCCAAATTGCTCATGGCATCTTTGATATAACATGTAACGCCTTTAAATGCATTTACGTGTGTTAACGATTATAAATACTTCTTACGTGGGAAAAACTTAACTATAATACCCATCGAACTTTCAGAAAAAACTCATTAAAGTCCTTCTCAAAAGTTTGCTCATTAGGTATGCCGTTTAAAGAAAAGTGGCTAATCCATGTCAGTATTTTCAACTCCGGTATTGCAAAATCATATTTTATCTCAACCGACCCCACAACAACTTCTTAACACTTTTTATTGAGGTTTTAATCAAATGTCCTCCTTTTTACGTCTCCTAGTCAAGAACAGCATAAGAACATCAAAAAACGACTTCCATTTCCAACTTTCTTCAATTCTAACTGAAAAAATGCCAAAGTTGTTTGACGTCTTGTTGAGGTAAAAAATCTTTCATTAAAGAACTTTTTCTCAAATAACATGACATTGAGCCAAACTTTAACATGGGACCTAAAATGAGTCTTTCTTTCTCAATATCTAACTGACAATATTTAAGTTCCCTTTTTCTTTACCACAATGTTGGATCAATTTCTAATAACTATTTGTGGAAAAAATAGTTTGGTTGAAAAGGATTGTTTCTCGTTTTGTTTTTACTTTAGTTCAACTCAACATTGTTGTATATCAAAGTTCTTCAAACATAGATAAGTTACAGTAGCAAAGTCTACATTGAATTGTGAAATGGACGTATATTCCTGTTTTATATGGATTAGGGCAAATTATTATCTCCTCGATGGAGACTAGATTTTGGAGTTGAGTTAGTTAAGTGTTATATCTTTATATGGTATCAGAGCCAGATCCCAAAATCAACCCTTTTGAGCTCCCAGTCTACGCTCTAGTTGGGCCTTTTGGGCTCTCGGTCCACTTAACACTTGGGCCTGGGCATGAAGGAGGCGGTTCCCTTTTGGACTCTTGTCCCACGCTCCAGTTGGGCCTTTTGGGCTTTCGGTCCAATGTTTCTAAGCTATGCCTGGGCGGTGAAGGGATGGTTATAGTGGGTAAAGATCCAAACTTGATTGGCGAATACCTAGTAGTCTGATTTCTTCCTCTCTGTGCTTTCTGGGAAAATGATCCTTTCCAATCCATGTTCGTCTTCTTGTTTTTTTGTTTCTTTGAATCTCTTCGTTTTCTTGAAGTTGGTTAAATCATACTTTGGAATGACCCAAAAGGAAATAAGAATGACATGTAATCGAATAGCAGTGAATAGGTTTCATCATGTTGTTCCTATTTTGATTGTTATCTTAACTTTTTTCCTATTTTTTAATTTATTCGCTGTCAAATTCCATGTGATGCTCAGCTTGAAATTGCCTAACACTCATAAAAAATGTTTTTTTTTTTTTTTTTTGAATTGAAATCGTGTTATTTTCTAATAAAATTGCTTATGGTTCGTGTACTGAAGACCCTACGAAACAACATACGATTCAGATCGTATATACCGAGACATGTTGATAGGATAACTAAGGAACTACGTGAGTGGATCAAACGAAGAATTCGTTTTTTACATGGGAGATATGGAACCATAAATGAATGAATTCCTTTTGAGAATTATTCGATGATGTAGACTTGGATATTCAGATGTCTGCACTTGCTGAAACTCCTGCCCTAGCCACCATTAGCGATTTCCCTTGCCACTATTGAGGTAACCAAAAGGAAGTGTTGGCTTTTGTCATAAGCAGAACAATATTACCAAAGTGGGCATCTTGCTCGGATAAATGGGTATGGGAGACTGTTTAAGCCCTACACTTGTTCTTTTCTTGGCTCAACGTAATTAACGAGGCAACTAATGGTTTCCATATAATTGTTGTCTTCACCTGGTACTTCCCAGGAATTCCCAACAGTAAAGGAACTCTGTTGTATGTCCCTTTGATTGGAGCAATGCAATGGTTCTGAGATTGAGCTTTTGCACCACTAGAGAAGCAACAAATTCTTTTTTATATCATGGCACCAATAGGGAGAAATGTATATACAAACTGAAGGAATATGACTTTGTAATTACTACATACTCCACTCTCCAGGCTGACTATATGCCAAAAAAGAAAAAACAGAACAGCAGTGTTGGTGAAGATGTGTCCACGAGGAAGTCAGTTCTTCATTCAGTGAAGTGGGATCGTATCATTTTGGATGAGGCAAGTCATACATTCATAGATTCATGCTTTAAGTTTTTGTTTTCGTAACTTGGCATTTCCAGGTACATGGTGTTCATTTGCTAGCTGGTCGAGCTGCTGAGTGCTGAGCGTAGAACTCTTAATTTCATGACATTTTATCTGCAATGTTAACTGATTGAACTTCTATGGCGTAGGCTCATTGTATCAAATCTGTACACAGCAACTTCACAAATCGTTCTGCTTTAGAGAATCTTTTTATAAGTGGGCCTTACTGGTACACCCCTGAAACCGTCATTTAGAATTGTACTCAACTTGGAAGTTAAATTCTTTCTGCTTGTTAACTATATTTTCTGTTTCTTTACTTTTTTAATGTGATGTTTAATTAAAGTCTTTACTTTCGAGACGTTCGTGTTCTTACAAGTTCCCCCTTATGCTTGTTACTTTTGTGAAGACTGTAATTGCACTGGACTTTATTTTAGGTACACATAGAGATTCTTTTTTAAATCCCTGTTCCTACCACTGAGTGTGAAATTCACAATGGCTCAAAGTCTAAACTTTATATTCTAATCATTTTGCTTCTCAATCGCTGTTACTTTTAATACATCTTGTGTTGTCTGTCCTTTGATAAATTCTACAGCTTCTATAATGCGTGCCCACAGTGCTCCCACCAACCTGCAAGCCACTTCCTCTGGGTGAAGACGTAAGTTAATATTAAAATTTACTACTTCGAAGGCTTCATCTTATTGTGGACATAGTTAATTGACACCTCTTTTATTTTCTAGTACTAATTGAAGAAACCTACATTGTTATTCGATGATGAAAGGTTAGAGGATGCGATGTGTGGTTGAAATCACAAAATTCTGAAAAGCCTATTGGCTAAGACGACCAAAAAGAGAGAGCTGTTGATCTGCACTTCCAACAAAGAACGTGTCCTGCTTTCACTAGTGGCCGCCCCCCCCCGCCTGCGTGCTTCATTTTGATTATAATCTCGTCTTACTGGTTCCTTTGTTTTGGTTTCATTCAGGTACAGTGAGAAAGATTCTTTGATGAATAAGAAAACGACTACTACTGACAAGACACTACTGTGGTCTAGAAGCCAAGAACCAAACACCTCTTATGTCTTCTATCTCTCTGGTATTTTCAATTTGCGATTATTTGCTTGCAGTGATTCAGTATCACTACGTAACATGAAGAAGAAAACGATGAGTAGTACGAGTATTTAGAGAGAAATTCTTGAATATCTTATTGATGTTTCTGATTGTACACTAATATACTTTGTTCTCCATGGACATTAAAAAAAAATTACTTAATAGTTACTATCATCCTATCTCCTAACTGTTATCCTGACAGACTTAACTAAGTAGACATTGGTAAAGTCCCTAAATAACTCTGTAACAATTTTCAAATTCGAGTTATTCTTCCTTCAAGTCCACATTGCTTGTCTACGGCTGCGCCAATTTTCTGGCCCATTGTTTCTCTTTTTTTGGCCGTGTATCATGTTTTCTACAGTTTAATGTTCTCAGATAGTTCTGGAACCCTTTGGATTAGTTTCTTAGTTTTTAACTTAAGATCTTATATATCTTTTTCTTCCCATAAAACTCTTAATCATTTGCGCCATTACCTTGCCAAAAAGTAAGAAGGGAGCAAGGATATTTTTATTTCTAACTGTATCCGCATTTTGTTTTCTGGTGCAGATTTGTCCAGGATGGAACTATGATTAATAAGAATGGTCACATACTTGCTATTATCACACGCCTACGGCAGGTACCAAGAGAATGCTCTATAAGGATGTTTTTGTTTTCTAATTGACTCCCTTGTTGCTTAAATTTGGTGTTTCCAGTGCTAAGATTTTTAAATCGATTTATTCTGTTTTACTGGATCTAATGCAGTTAAGTGCAAATAGTATAAGCATCTGCTTATCCTTTTGTCATGCAGGGTCATTTTATACGTGAAATTAGTCATCCATAATAACTCTTTTTCTTTTAACTTTTTCTCGTTTCACAATCTCTATCCAATTTTTCTTTTCTTGCAAAATTTATTTTCTGCTCTTTCCATTACTTCTGATTATCACTTTTCTGATGTAGTTTTTGAATAAAAATTTTCTTGGTATAATCGTTTTCTTTCTGTGAACTTAATTTTGAAGTGACCGCTTCTAGTTTTCTTGTCCTTCTATTATATAAGCGAAAATACAGAAGCTGGCTTTTCTTTTGCTTCGCCTGAACTTGCCTTTCATACATATATTTGTCTTACTATGGGTCATCAGCCAAATTTGATTGCAGAAAATGTCTGACTAATATAATGTCTTTCTTCAATTGGCAGGCAGTCGATCATCCTTACATTGTAATGTACTCTAGAAAAGAATTGGCTAGTGGCAATGAAGAGGCTGGAGATGTTGAACAATTATGTCACTTATGTCATGATGCAGTGGAAGATCCAGTAGTGAGTTTGCGCACCTCTACCCACTCCCTCCCCCATACCAAGAAATATAAAAAGAGAGAGAAGAAAGGAATAACAAACATGTTACTCACGAAGTTTAAATTATTGATAGCCCGTCTCCGTTTTCTGCAATTTTTAAATTATTTTTAGCTGGTCGTTCAGTCCAGACATCGGCACCTTTCAGTACTTCTAGTATAAAATTCTTATACAGTTGAGACAAAGTCTCTTTTTGAAACTGTGTAGCTCTTTTTGATTTTTGCAGGTTTTCTTGTTGTAGCACGTGTTTTGCAAGTCATTTATGATATATTAGCTGAAGGTTTAATGGACGTCGGCGCCATGCCATTCATGTACCAAACCCCTCACATTTGACTCACTGGAAATTAAAATCGGGGATTCAGTTTAAACCTACTGTCAAAGGGTTTAGGTCATCAGTATAGTTGAACAAATTCAGCTTGATAAATTCAAACAAGCACTAAATAGAAGCTTTGGTATGCATTGCATTCATCATATTCCTCAGCTGGCTTTCTTCCCTTTCCTCCTTTTCCACAAGGAAAGCAACGGGGGTGTGCTCATGATCTTGTAATTTTTATTCCTCTGTAGACCGCTCTCAAAATTCTTAGAACTGCTTCATTTACTTTTCTTTTATTAGAAGGAGAAATTGCACATGTTTGAAGAGCTGTTCTGCCCAGGAATAGTTTTTAGCCAGTTCACATCGTTTTTGATTTGATCAGTATTCTCTTAATGTAAGACATAAAGTACTTTCCTCCTTCCTACTTTCTCTGCTTTCCAGTCTACAAAAGCAAGCTTGTGTTGTGTTATGTCAGCTGTGTGGCATCAATTGGTGTTCAATTTAGTTGATCCCATGTCTATTGCCGCAAAGATGCTGTCCTTAAGAAAGATTCACATGAGGATGGAGAATTGCAAGATATATTGCTTATGAGCTTGAAAGACTGAGGTGTTTCCACTCAATCTTATTACAGTTGCCATCACCTGTAAGGAATCTATTTTTTTTTCTCTGTTACCACTCTAAATTCTTAAGGCTTGTGCATATCTAGTTTTGCAGTCCTTCACTCTTCAGGTTTCATTTTATTTGGATATATATTATGACTTGTATTTATCTTTTGAACAAGCACTGTTTTCATCCTTGATGCTTTGCATAGGCTTTTCATAATGGATCCTTGGTGAATCTGCGTGGCGCAGCAAGTAAGCCCAAGATAGAGTCCATCGAATGGCAATATAACCAGTCATGTGTGGTTTGTATTTCGTCTGCTTTTGATTGCCATTGATAGAACCTTCTTGTTGTTTCAAATTTGTTTGCAGGATTGTGAGATTTGTGATTGAGAATACAATTAAGAGAGATCTTAGAGTTACAATAGAAAAGAAATTACTTTTTGAAGGGCGTGTTTTTTTTATACAATCGTCTACATCGTTGCCTATGTGTTCTGACAACAATTAAAGTATTATAGATTTTCCCTTCAATTATTGTGAGGTTTCCTCTGCAGTCTTATTGTCTAGAAAAAAAACAGTTTTTCCTCCGCTGTTTGTTTTGTTTTTTCCCTTATTGCAGGACAATTGTGGGTCTTTCAAGGCCTTAGGAAAGCTAACACGAGACTTGGATGGTCTCTCTTGTATATGACTCTGATATGTTCTATTTCTTCGGTTTTGGCAACTCAATCGACATGTGCTTTGTTTTGTATGACTGTTCTGACTTGTTTTTATGTTGCGCGTAAGTTTTGTTTTATCTGTCCAAAGAGTTTTCCTGTCTTGTTGGGCTTCTGCATCTTAAGTTTGATATGACTTACCTTCAACAGTCATTAGTTTCATAAATTGTTTTATTATTTCCTTCCATTTTAGCTTCACTTTCATGATAAAAAGTGCATCATAATCCATACCTTCATCACTTGTTTCTTTTTTAATAGAAGTGGTCAGTGAATCTGTGGGTCAAGCTTATGTTTCATTTGTTTTCTAAATTTTTTTTTGTCAAACACAAAATAATACAATTTCCAGAAAATTATAAGGCTTCATCATAGTGTAGCTAAAGTGTTTCCAGAAAATTATAGTGTAGCTTAAAAGAGATAGAAGTCTGGACTAACATAAATATTTTTTTAATATTAGAAACTAATTAAGTGAAATTGAGTAGCTGAAATCTTGTAGTACATCTTATTGAGAACTAAATAATGATTCATATCAATGAAAATATAAAACAAGTTAAGTTTTCTAAAGGTGAACTCCACCAAAAACTTCAAAAAGAAAGTGAAAGAAAGTGGCGAGCATATATTGAGAGGGAATTGCAATTTCCACAACCCGCCCCGCATCCACACTATATTCCTTAAAAAAAGTTTTGACCCGCTCCGCACCCACATAAAACCATACCCGCCCTTCTCTGTATAAGGCAAAACCCGCTCCATCTCATTTGCTATCACTACGTATGAATGGCTTATAGAAAGTCATTCGGGAGTTCAAAGAATTAGCAAATTTGCTTCCTCCATACTAATTTATGAGCCACCTTTTGGAAATTTGTGGTGTTAAATAAATTTTAGATACTTATGTGGTTATAATTATTTATTAAGTTAAAAGGAAGTTAATTGAATGTTTTCTACTTATTACACCAAGTTAACAATACTAATTGTTTTATCCTAGCAGTAAAAGAAGAGAGTTACACATAAATCGGATAGATGATGTAAAGTCGAAAACATTTTGCAAAACTCTGTTCTACCACACCATGCATTCCAGACTTGGGTAGGGTCAAGGTTGCTAGTCGGTCTCGTGTCTGGGTGAGGCCTTATTGAGATCTCAGATTGGCATTCGGGTGGAAGATTGCATAGTCAATTTGCTTTCTAATGGCAAGTCTGTGTTTTCTTATAGTCGTCTACATCGTTTTGCATTTTGTGTTGCCCGACAAAAATACACGTATTTGATGATTTTCCCTAGCAAGTATTTTTTTGGTAATTTAACGATAAACAAATACACTTAAAGAGCACTCTAGTTAAGCCTCTTATAGAACTCTAGTCACACAAACATCTGCCACAATCAACAATACTTATTCGCCTTTCTAGACTGTTTAACTATCTCTAGTCTATCTTACAATTCCTTCTTTATTTGTGTCACGGTTGTATTGTATTTACGGTGATGCTTGAAACAATTTCCAGTTCCTTGCTCTCCAAACCTGGTGTTGCTCCGTACAAATGCAGCAATAAGTTCCTGGTGAAACCTCTTGCCAATCTTCCTTTTGAGTCCTATTTAGAATTGTTTTGACAGCAGCTGAATCAGTGTCCCAGACCATTGTTGCATTCAGCTCATGTCAATCTTTTTATAACATTCCTTCTTTGTCCCTTCCTAAGCTCTTTTCTCTAAAAAAACACTTTCCCCTAAATGTTCGTTTTTCTTTTGATTGCAGGACAGTTGGTGGTTATTCAGAGGCTTTAGAAAAACGAACAACCTACGACTTGACATCCCTATTTTATCTTCACTTTTGATATGTTCTATTTCTTCAGTTTGGCAAACTAATTGACATTTGTTTGGTCAGCTTCTAGTCAAATTCTGTACAAAGTGTTCTACATTTGCTATTAGGCTGCATGGTGTCTGATATATCCAAAGAGTGTTTCTGTTGCTTCTACACTTAGTATGATAAGAATCACGTTCAACAGTCCATTAAGCCTTCATCCAATTGTTTTTATTGTTTACTTTACTTTAGCTTGCACTTCAATTGTGTCTTTTTTTTTGTACAGAAGTCATTTTTCCAATTTAAAAATCGATTAAATTAATTTGATTTCGATCAATAATCGATCCAACCCGACTCATGGACACCCCTATAGATGACATATTTGAATGTTCTCTTTAAAGAATGGTGAGCTACAAGATAATCTAGTTTATACATAATGTTGGAACTGATTATATAAATTTAAGAACTTTTGACCCAAAAATAAATGACGGATTATCTAAACCTCCCTAAATTTGACGTGTTTTATTTAGATTTTCTCCAAAGCTATTAATTATATTAGTTACCCTATCCTAAGTTAAGTTACATGTCTGCTATACTTACGACTATTTATATTAAGCAATCCAGAGTAAACCACACCAAATTTAAGTTCATCGGTCAAAAAAAGAAGTCTTTAGAGAATATAACATTGGCCAAACACTAAAAATGATTTTTTTTTTAAAAAAAATATTTAACATGGTAAAATTCCTTTTTTTTTTCTTAAAAAAAAAAGAGAAGAAATATGAGTATTCACAAATAAGCATTTGGTGAAGAAAGTTTTCAATCATTTTAAGCTTATTTTAAGTTACTAGTATTTGGACACGCACGTTGCGCGTGTACCCCTTCTAGTGAGCATAAAAATATTTTTAAAACTTCAATCATGTAATAATAATTATTCAAAAATAAATGACATCCAATATCTCAAGTGTAATCTTGGATTCCTTAAGTATACTAAAATTGATTTTAAAATATTTTAGTTTTGAGTTAACATTTGATATAATTTGTCAAATTTTAAATAGTTTTTTTTATCGATTTCATGTTTTGATTAAAGAAAATAAAGTTAAAATTAAAGATTATAGATTACCAACTTATCCCTCATATCATCAATTAACCCTGTCCTACCACGCACCATCAAATGACATTTTCTAAACAAACTTCTTTTGATATGACTCATCGCAATTTAAATATTTTTGTTAGAAAAGGAATTCAACATTTCTTTTTTATTTGTGATGGAATTATTTGTTTGAAATTTGTACTTGAAAATAAAACCATATGGGATAAAATAATATTATGACATGTGAGTGATGAGTAATATCAAAATTTTGAATGATAGGAGGAATAAACTAGGGGATACAATAACTAAATAATCAACTACAATTAAAGCAAGAAATTTAATATAATTTTCATGGCGTAAAATAACCATAAGATGATATTGTTCTTCATAGTCCTTTTTTTTTTCTAACATGGGTGTTATACCTCCCTTCTTTCTTTTGGATGAAAAACCCATTAAAAAATTAATTCAAAAAATAAAGTGAAGCTGATAGCCATGAATTCACATCACTAATATGGCCAAAGTTCATAATACATTTGTAACTTTTATTGGGTATGAAATGGTTGTTTAATAAAAAATTCAATACTTAATTAGTTTTATACACAAATAACTCACATGAATTTGCTATGAAAATTCAATACTTTGACCTACTATTAACAACACATAATGAATAATAGTAGTTAAACAAAAACAGACAAAGAATTGTTTCCAACAAAAAACTCATGTTAGAACGAAATGTGAACTTACCCCCGCCGTTTGTATTGCACCTCAAAAGTACAGTCTAATGTCGATGCGATCGACACTAAAGCTCTCATCAATTGATTTTTCCTATAAACAAAAAAACAAAGTCATCTCATAAGCTCACGACAACACAGAATTACAATTTTTATATTTTTCCTCGGGATTAAAACTCTAAGAAACAGTCGTCAAACATCATAACTATATTATAAGTAAGAAGTAAGAAATAAAAATAAATAAAGAAATAACTTAAAATAACATGCACAATGCAGCAAACCAAAAGAAAAATGTTCCTAATATTCTCGATCAAACTCATAATAAAATAGAATTTAAAAATCAAGAGAAAATAACATATAGGAAATGAAAAGACAAGGATCCTAGTGGGAATGTAAAAACATCAGTTTCTTAGAAGATTATTAATGAATAATATCTTTTCATATATTTGTTTCATGTAACAATTATATTTTTAAATACAATATGTATGATTATTATTTAAGATTTTGTCAAATTAAATATTTTTATTTAAATAATGGTAGTAAATCAACATTGACTTTGATGCGTCCCACTTATAATAATACTAGCTTCTCAGGTACTGCGCCACGCTCGTAGAAATAGAAATGACATATTTTTTTGTGCAGATTTATATTTCTGTGCCATCTATTTTAAAGTTATATTATGTGTTATAACCTAGAAATACACTTACATGTCTTAAACATTTATAAGCAATCCTATATGTTGTTTTTGTGTTCTAAGATTCAAAAATCCAAAAAAAACTATACAACTACAATATTTAATGAATAATGAAAATGTTAATGTGCTAACGTTATGAAATATGTCTAAAAATCAGTAAACATATAGAAATTAATGTCGTGTGTTGCCATATTAAACCCTAGTAAGGAAATTAAATAAAAGGTCCATTAGTGTAATCTTCACTAAGAATTTCTTTGAGAATCCAACACATCCTAGCTGAATTCCTTGACAAATCCAACAACGTTTATAGCGTTTTAATATCTTTAACTTTGACATTGATTGAGAAAAAAACTGCTCAGAAAAATGATCTACTCTTCTTAGAGCCATAAAATGGAGAGGGGAGACTTGAGGAAAATGAAAAATTAAAAGTCTTGGCTTATATACTTAACTTTGACTTAACATGTTAATTAGTCCCTTTAGCTTCTTTCATGTATTTTCATTGAATACATGTATTAAATATAGTAATTATGAGATTCATTGTATGGACATCTACAACTTTTAATAGTCAAGCAATGTAATGTAAACTGTTTCTATATTTTAGTTAATATGCCACTTAATCTCTACCTATTTGCCTCCATTACTACATTTGTCTCTTGGGGGTGGCTCTTCATTTTTCTTTAACTTTAGATTATTTAATTTCATAACTTCTTCACATATTCTCAATTCATTAATAGTAAAAAAGTTTACTGCTCAAATTTTTAAAAATAAATAATTAAATATGAATATCTAATTTTTATTTAGTATCGAGATAAAATGGTAATTCAACTTTACATCTTGGAGCTTCCCACTTATAATATAAATATGATATATTTTTAACCTTGGTTGAATAGTTCCTAAGTAATTTTAAATTTTTTCTTTTTTAAATTTTAAGTTATTTTTATATTTGTCAAATACTTGTAGAATCAAAAACTGACTTAAATTTAGGTTTGACCAACTTTTAAGTCAATTCAAACATCCTTGTCATCTAATCTAACTTTGTAAATTAATAAAATCGACTTTCGAAAAACACAACATGACAAATAAAAAATGGAGAAAGAGAGTACTCCCTCTGTCCCTATTTACTTGTCCATATTTCCTTTTATTTTGTTCCTAAATTTCTGTCCAATTTTAACAAATCCAAGAAGGACAGTAATTTTTCCTATTATTCCCTTATTTAATTCTAGAAAATTTCTAGTACTACTAAGTTGTAAAAAACACTGTTTTTTGGGGGAACCAGAAAATACCTTTATTGTAGTTTGAGAGTGCATAATTTTTTAAGCTAAAGGTAAAATGTAACTACCTATAATAATAATTTGGTGGCTTTAATATTTTGTCATTTCTACAGTGGTATAAGCTAAATAGGATGAGGGAAATATTAAATATCCAAAGATATTTACTCTGGGCAAAATTCTAGAAGGTCTACTAAATGTCTAAGCATAGTTTTTTTACCAGTTTCAGGAAAATCGAGAAAAGTCTACTAAATATCTAAGATATTTTTGTGCCTCCAAAATTTTAGAAAGTTCTTCTAAATATATAAGATATTTTTTGTATGTTCGAAAAATAACTTTAATTTTTCACAAAGGGGAGTATTAAAACTTCAAACAGAGTGTATATATATAACACATTACATTCCTTATAGTGGGGAGGAAACATAAAGTAATGGAGATTGCTACTTACTATTTCTTAGCCTTATTTTTATTAGCAATCACCTTTGTAATATATGCATGGAGGTTGTTGGACTGGGTATGGTTTAGGCCAAAGAAATTGGAGAAATGCCTTAGAAAACAAGGTCTTAAAGGGAACTCTTACAAATTGATTTTTGGAGACATCAAAGAACAGTCTAAAAAGCATGAATATGCCAAGTTCAACCCTTGAATTCTCTGATGATGAACTTAACACCCAGAATCTGCCCGTTTTCGTTCAAACAATCAAGAATACAGTAATTTTTTGTGTTTCTTTTCTTTTTGATGTAGTTTTTCTCGATATCTGTTTTAGGGTTTGCTTAGTTTATTCGAATTCACATATGGAGTAAAGTGTATTCATTTCAAAAGTTTCGAACTCCGAGATCCTTTGGAGTTAAGATCTTTTTTTGACTATAGTATTTATGAAGTTGAAGCTTGAGATGAGTTTTTTTCATTATGATGTTTTTTTAAAGCTTATAGGTTGTTTTAAAACTTTGGATTTTTTGAGTTTTGTGAGTGAAAATAGAAATTTTTTCACCAGTTTTTTGGAACTTGATATAGATTTTCAAGTTTGGTTTCAAATACTATGGTCACTGAGATATTCAAGATGTTTTTTTTTCAATCAGAAGTTTTGATCCAAATCTATGAAGCAAACGCGAGTTAAGGATAGAGGGGGTGCTTTACCCGCCCACAACAACATTGATCCAATGACGTAGTTTTAACTTCTTCTGCTTAGACCATATATTTTTATAAATAGGAAACTTTATAAATATTCTTACATATTGTTTGAAATCCTCAAGTATAATGAGAATCTTTCTATACCTTGTGAAAAGTACAAAAGTTGAGCTAAGATTTTTGGACTTGTAAGATTGTACAGGTAACACTGTTTATATAATGGATTGGGCCTAAAGCCTTTGGTGATTGTAGGGGACCCTAAAGGTAATAAGGATGTTGTTTGCTGAAATTCCGCTAGCTCCTTACTACTCTACTTAACTGAAAATCTCAAATGAAATGGAATTCAAATTGGTCGAGAAAAAGAACCGCGCTAGTCGGAATTTGGGGAAAGATAGAGAGCTCTCTAGGCTCTCCTGATCAAATTGAGAGTTCGCTTTGCCAGTCCATTCAAACATGCCCTCTATCAAAAGTCAAAATATCCTCCACAGACCAAGTTGCTGGCAAAAGGAATTCTAAGCTATGAAGAGGATAAATGGGCAAAGCATAGGAAAATTCTCAATCCTGCTTTCCATATGGAGAAGATAAAGGTATTTTATCATTCCTCTCCCTCTCAAAAGCATAATATATTTTCATGTAGGGGCGAAGTTAGGGGGAAGAAGGTTTCACCAAATTTGAATCCGCTTTGTGAAATGTTAAATTTGTTTATTTTTTACATATGTAGAGTAGTTGCTAGTTTTCTTCTTGGTGGTATTCAATTATGAACAGTTTAAAAGCTTTTAAATAGATAGTCAAGTACATGCAACAAAAAACCTCATCCCGCAGTCTATACTCGGAAACTGAACATCTATTCAATTCATGCACTCATTATCACATAATTCTGAATCCTCACAACTTCATTAATTATTATTTAATAGCGAGTTTGAGTTTATGTCTGGTAAGGGTGTTTTGGGTGAAAAATTTGGATCAGGAGGAGCTGCTGGCTTTTTGAGGGTATGACTTTAATCTCCGTTTGTACGATCTTTAGTGCCTTTCCTCTACAGGACTCCTATTGTCTCCATATGTTCTCGATTGATCGTCTTGCTCATCATATTATGGGTGGAACGAGAACTGTTGGCATTTTGAAGTTGTTGATTGTTTGAGTTGGAGGGGAGGTATTATTCAAGTACCCCGTTCTTGCTGGTTTGGTTCCCCTTCACCACGCCCTCCCCTTCCTCTTTTTCTGTCCCGTTGGCTGGCCTTTTATATAAAGGAATTACCATACTACACATCTGGTAATAGAGCTGCGTCCTTCAGTAACACAAAACAATGCAACGTGATGTAATTTTTATTGCCTCATTTTCTTTTCATTGCTTTAATTTTTTCTTTTCTGTTTCATGTCTGATATAGTGTATTTCATTGCTTATAACATGGCATTTAGGTGAATATTTTTTCTTTCATGTTATTCTCATTTGTAAATCATAGTGTATGTGCTTTAAATTCTCATTCATCACTGATCTTTTAATAATGTAGATGCGGTCTTAGTTTGATTTTTGTTATTGTTTATTGAGTTTTAAAATTGGAGTTGTAGTTCCTTCAAAGAAATATTAGTAAAAGACATTTCAAATATCCTGAAAAAGACATATTTAGAGTTTGATTTATATTGTAAGCACATTTGAATCTTGTAGTCCTTTCTCATTTTCTATTTCCGTTTTCACATTCAAAAATATAAAAATGATTTCTTTCCTAATGTAATCACCATTCCTTTGGCCTTTTTTTTTTTCATATAAAAGTGATAGTCAATTCATGATTTTATAAAAAGAACTACAATAATGGATGCAAGGAGGGAAAAAAATTTATCCGCACCCAGTGTTTACACCAGACTAATGTAATTTTTATTATTATGTGATTTAATAAAGTAAATTTTAAACACATGGCATGAATATATTGATTTGATGTAAACACCGAATGTGATAATTTTTTTTTCCTCTACGGGAGGCGATAAGAGTGGATATGAAGAGGGAGGAGAAATGAAATATACTGGTTGCACTAAACAGGTTAACTGATATTCCTGTCAAACAAATAGTTAATACTTATTTGTAGGTGTTAGTGATAAAGTTTTCGTCATGTTTTTAGAGTGTACTACTTTTAGTTTTAACCATTATTAAAAATCATTACTATACTTAAAATTCATTGTAATCAAATCTAAATTATCTTGCGATAATTAATATTTATATTTTTCATCTTCCTATGTATTAACTTTTCTCATTTTTTATTAAAAAACTTTTCTCATAATCTATTTATCTTTCTTTGCCTCAAAACATTGTTGTTAGATAGATATGTTACTGATATTATTTTGTTTCTTTTGTTTTCTACTCTTTACCATGCCACTATAACTTATGTGTCAATATAGCTATCAAATTTTGATAGAATATTAATGACCCATGAAATTTATTCTTTACAAGCTTGGTGTTTTCAAAGTTATTTCCTCGTCTATTTTCCAAGTTATTATATAGCTTTTAAGAGTACTGAATACTTGTGTGTTAAACCGAAGCAAATTACTTTGACATGGATTTTACTACTCCTACACGACGACGTCTTTATTTATTGCGTCCTTAAATTTGGCTTTTAGAGGAATCGAATTGATGAGTGTTTTCTTAATAGGACTCTCTGAGATGTAACTTAGCATTTGCGATTTTGTGGCCAGAATAACGCTATTCTTTAATCGTATTATAGATATCGCACATTGCAATCATAAGAACTCCTATAACTAATTCTACAAAATGAACTGTAATCTTCTTGTGTACATTTTGTCTTTTTATATATTATCTTATATAGTATAGATATATATAATATATAATATATAGATAATATATATATATTATATATAAAATCATTTCAATAAGTCTCCAATTACTTAGACATACGTGCAAAGTACGTGCTCAAGACTTATATCATTAAACAAGTGGAAAACTCCTACTTAAAATTGAGTAACCATTCTCCCTTAATTTATAACTAAAATAACTTAAATATTAATCTATATTTAATTTAATCTATCTAAAGACTAAAAATAAGTGAAATTCATTTGAAGATACAATATTTCATATAAAATTGTTAGAAATTAAATCATAAAAAAGTTGATGATACGGAAAAAACTTTACTCCTTTTTTTATAAAATGCTTTACTTCTAGTCTTTTAACACAATTAAATGTAAGTGGATAAATTTGTTAAGTTAAATAAAACATTCTAATAATTTATTTTAGACAATTAAAACATTTATCTTTTATTCTTTCTCTCTAATTAGTGTTGTTAAATAAATTAATTTGTTAATCCTTCTCTATAACTAAAACTCTTGTAATTAGAGGTATTGAAATTAATAGTAAAAACAAATCAACCTTTCCTTTCCCCCCATTCTACATTATTACTTACTGACTTTGTGGAAATGAAACTTAAACAACTTTTCATATTTTCAATCTATTCTATAATCTTTAGGCTATATATATGTAGCATGAAAAATAATTTTTCTTTACCAATTATGTGAATCATTAGATAATTTTCATGTACTTTTTTTATTTTGATTAATATTTGTTTTGATCCTTAGTCAGAATGATATTTTGTATCATAGTTTTATCTTTATAGTTTTAGATGACTTTTTGTTTATAAATATCTGATTTTTTGTGAAACAATTATTTTACTCTTATTTTGTCATATTTTCCTCATTCTTGTGTTTACTTCTCTTTTTCTATGTAATTTTAATTTTTAATTTTTAATTTTTAATTTATAAACTAAATTTATTCTTAGGTTGTTGTCGCAATAACCGTTTGAATATATATAGATATATATTCTCTCACACACAAAAAAAATTGAAACAAAAAAAGTTAAAAGTTAGTATCAAATTATCCTTTACAAGTTGACTAGTCATTTAAGTATTTAATTAAATACTAATTATTTAATTATTGGTATTAAAAAGTAAATTTATCTATTTATTAATAATAATTCATTAAAATAAAACAATAGAAAACAGATACATTCTCACTCATTAGTTCATGCAATTCAATGTGATGGAATTGCTTTCATATTCCACAATTAGTCAACCTTCAAAATTGCCTTTTAGTATTTTAGATTTTTAAAATTACGATGATAAATATAAACTTTAAACTAATAGTATTTAAGAAGTCCAAGTGACAGGCATATCTATGTGGTCAAGAAAATCATTTAACTTTTTCTTACTTTTTTATTTTATTTTCAATTATTTCAAAATTGATCTGCTATGTAACCATTCATAGGAGTGAAGCCCTTTGATCTTATTGGCTTTTGATGTTGATTGGTGACGGGATGGAAGATATCATCAATAAACTCTACTCCTTATGTATTTCTGTGTTACTATATATATATATATCATATATATATATCTATATCTATATATATATATATATATATATATATATAAATATATATGTCGATTATGTACATGTATGGTAATGTTATATGTATTAAAGTCTTAAGAAGGATATGATGTTGCATTTGTACTTATCTTTTTAGTATTTTTGTATCCTTTAACCGATGTATACTTCGTTCAATATCATCTTCTACTACTTCTACAAATTATGATTTATAGTATACTTTTATTCGTGCCGAAATTACTAATTTATGACTTTATATTCTTTTTTAAATGTACTTTTATAATATTTTCTTTTTTTTTCATTTCCTTACTGATATGATTTGTTTAAGTAGCTATGTGTACTTACTGATGTGGGAGCTAATGAAAGATTATTAAGGACAAGTCATATAGATATATTCATATTATCAAAGTCTATAGTATCTTAATTAATTTTTCATATTTCTGGTTTTGAGCTTAAGTACTATCCACTATATTGTATGTATGAATAAATCAACTGATAAAAACTTAACTTCTAGTATTTAGGAGTCCAAGTGACATGCCATAATCCATGTTGATCCAGAAAATCATGTAACTTTTCTCTTACTTTTTTTTATTTTCAATTTTGTCAAAATTGATGTTATGGTACCATTCATAAGATGAAGCCCCTTGGATCATTATTATCTTTTGAATTGATTGTGCAGGGATACGATATCATCAAGAACTCTCCCTTTAGGTATTTCTTTTTAATATATATATATTTTATATTATATATCTATATATATATAAATGTATATTATATATATATAGATCATCTACTAGTCTATCATGTATTAGGTATGTATGGTATGTCTTAACTGTAATGTATGTCTGTCTGTATGTCATTACAGTCTCAAAGGATATGACTGTTGCCATTTGTTTCTTTCTTTTAGTATTTTTTGTATCCTTTGTTTTTTTCGCTTTATAACTTCTTGACAGATCCATCTTCTAAACATCTTCTACGAAATATGTATGGTATAAGTCTACTTTTATATTCGTGCAAATTACTAATTTTATGACTTTATATTCGTTTTGTTTTAAATGTACTTTTAGAATATATTTTTTTTCATTTCCTTACTGATATGATTTGTTTAAGTAGCTATGTGTACTTACTGATATGGGAGTGTAATGAGAGATTATTAAGGACAAGTTATATAGATATATTCATATTATCAGAGTCTATAGTATCTTAATTAGTTTTTCATATTTCTTGCTTGATGATTAATGTACCATTCCACTATATTTTATTAATGAATAAAATATAAATTGATAAAACTAATATTTTTAATTTCAACATTTTCTATGTGATAAATTCAACTTTATAATAATTGTATGGGACAAACGTGTAACCCACGTTTTCAGAAACTAATTATTTAAGTTCTCCGGTCAAATCTCATTTATATTATCCAAATAATTTCTTCTTTTGATACAAAGCTCTAAATCCTTGTCGCGGCCATACCTGTTGCATCCTAGTATTACTAAAAGCATGAAAAAAAAGTTGAAAGTTGAATTACGATTTTACCATTTCTATAAATTAAATTGTTATAAAATATTTCAATATTTGATTGTATAAATTTAATTAAATTTAATGCTTTTAGACTTTCTAATATTAATTCTTTATTAATATCTTTTTATTGATTTTATCATCTTAATCTATATGTTATAATAATTAATTTTTTTTTAAAAAAAAATTTACCGAAATTTCTTTGCTTTTTTTTCCTTACTTATAACTTTTTTTCCTTAACCCCGCTCATGAATACTATTTGATTTGGATAAAGTATTATCCTTTATGATAAATAACGAAATATGGATATTTAAAGGGTGCAAATCTACAAATGGAAACACTATATGATAATGTCCTCTTGATATTCTTAAGAATGACTCTAGCTTCACAAATTTAAATCATTGATGCTTAATTACTGATGAAGAGCTTTAGTTGTTATCTTAAACACCCTCTAAGCAATGATTTGCTGCCTTTTATTTTTTTTTAATATTCTTCATTTATTTATCATTATTTTCCCTATTACTATTCAACTTTATATTCTTAATATTCATAATCTCATCTTTTCATATTCATAACCTCCAATATTTAAACTAAAACTTTAATATATCTTTTGATATTCCTTCAATTCTATTTATAAAATTCCAAGCTCGTTATCTAATGAACCCCACCCCTATTATTAGTCGATATTTTTAGATTCTATATTAAAAGTATGATGAATACTCTTGAATTTTGATAGGATTGAAGGCGTCCAATCCGAACTCAAAGAGTTTATGTCCTAATTTTTACTTATATTTCAATCTCTATAATATATATATATATCAATTTTATAAGAATAATGTTTATATGTATTTTTTTCTTAAATATTCTGTTTCTTTTTATGCTTTTTTTCTCTCTCTGTTAGACTTCTTAATTTATTTTCTAATGAATGTTTCATTGTCGTAAGTCTTTATTCTATTTTTTTGTAATTGTTACACTTTTTATTCATACATTTAACATATATATTCTCTATAAATTTTTAGTCCTTCTAACGTGGATGTATAAAAATTACATGAAACATACGTGACTTGCGAAGCTCGTGCTCAGAAACTCTCATATATTATTATAATATGAAGGTCCAAAACTTAAAAGTTGAATTACCATTTTAGCCTTATACTAAATTAAAATATTATAAAATAATTAATTAATTAAATATTAAATATGCTTTAAATTGTTATTAAGTTGATTCATTATTTAAAATAATGTATGAAATGAAAATAGTTTGTTAAAATAATTAATTATAAAGTTATTACGAAAACGTATTAGAGAACTTTTCATTTCTCCTATCTAATCATTTGTTTAGGTTTAGAAAGTTTTGTCCATAATGTGGTTTATACACACCTCCACTATCTCAATCATTAATCATTCACACCTTCATAATCTTTCCACACTCCTCAGAAGTTGATGGCAAAACTTCTTGTATCACTTAATTGTAATGTTTTTTATCTTCTATTAGCAGATTCTCCATTTTTCCTATATTATATATTCTACTTCTACATGTATTCATGTTATCCCTTTTATTTTTTTTTATATGGTTTTGTTATGCTCAATGTTTTATTTATCTTTATTTTGAACTCATCTAATTGTTGAATATTTCAACTACTATACATTGTTTTAAATTTTGACTTTTTTTACGGATGAAGAATACACTTAAAGAAATGACGCCATATTTCATAGTGATGATGCAGTAAGGTGAAGCAACACAGATTGGAACTGTTTCAAGTGGTATCAAAATTGTTTTCAGGTAATAAAATCATTGGTTTCCTTTATAGTGTCAATTCATTATTTTTTGTGTAAGTTTGGATATGTTCTTAATAAACTTTTGTGTTGATTTTTTAATAAAAATTATTTTTTAGAAGTTGAGACGGTTACACTTAATTGGATATCCAAAAAAGGAATATTTTACACAAGGACAAGAAGAAGACTTTCTGCTTTCTCACTGCATTTCATGATAATCAATGGAAATACCTTACAAGACAAAAAGTTGATGTATTTCTGTACAAGTGAATCCAACTCACTAACAAAAAAAATTAAAGAAAAGGAAAATATAACATGAAGAGAATAAAAATGAAGATAAAGAAGAACAACTGTGTCTTAAAGTTGATGAACCACTGTAACTTCCATTACTTTGTTTGAATTTACGAGGAAATGGATTAATTGAAGAAATTTTGTGCAATTAAATATAGACCGTTTGGGGTCGATAACAAAGTGATTGAAAGTAGTATTTTTTCTGCATATAGCTATTCTTGATATATATATTATTGTTTATTTTATTATTTGCACTACAAACAATTGTATGAAGTATTTAGATAAACGTGCAACGCACTTTTTCGAAAACTAGTATTGATTATAAGTGAAAGAAACTCAAGTTAAAGTTAAATTACAGGTTTACCCTCCTATAAATTAAAAGTTATAATTTAGTTTTAATTAAACAGGAATGACTTGTGAATTTTCTTAGTTAATTCCTATTATTATTATTATTATTATTAAATTATTATTATTATTATTATTATTATTATTATTATTATTATATAATTATGGTTTTACCCCTATAAATCAAAAAGTTATAATTAGTTTAATTAAACAGTAATGACTTTTGAAATTTTCCTTAGATTAATTCCTTTATTTATTCTTTATTATTATTATTATTATTATCATTATTACAAAAGTGAAAAATTTTTTAGCTTTCAAAATCGGATTACCATTTTAACCCCTCTATAAGTTAAATGTTAATAAAAATGATAATTATCAAATATTAGTAATTCTCAATAATTTTCTCTAATATCTATTTGTATTTCATAATGAATTTTTTAATGCAACACTATAATTACAATATTTAATAATGTAATTTAACCTCTCACAATTGAATTATTATATTATTAAAATAGTTTTTGCACACCTTAAGTATAAGTTAAATAAAATTCAATTAATTAATTTTTTCAATATACATAAATTGAACGGGATTTGGAAGTGAAAAAGTGGTTCTTTAATGCCCCGATTCATACTGATTGATTGGCTTTAAATTACCACATCATGTATTACTTTACCGAACTCTTACAATTCCTATAATTTGTCTTTCTCAATTTAACTTGACTGTATCAAATTCTAACACTTGTTAAATTAGTATCAATCTTTGTTAATATACATCATTAGAATTGAATAGTTCATTAAGCAGTTAGTTGTAATTTTATTAGTATTATTTCAAAAGGAATGTTCAAAGAACATAAAAATCACTATATTAAGGTAACAAATGTATTTCCATTTCCTTCAAATTTGTTTCTTTAGTTGAGCATGCAGACCTTCCCTTCTAAGTTTCTTGTTTTGTTCCCTTAAATTTTTCCTTTGCATGCACTAGAATGGAAAATGGCGAACCCATGTATCGTTTGATACCTATTGGAATTGAATAATTGGTCATATCACTTTACATTCACTTCAACATTCATTGAATGATAATATGAACTACTATCTCCTAAGAAGTGTGCAGAAATTCAGTGAGCTATGCAATGAATAAGTTGATTTTCTTTGAAATACTAATTTTAGAATTTGTCATTCATGGTTTATTCTTATAATGTAACTGTAATTATAATTGCTTGGCGACTAGATAAATGCTGATGTTAATTTTGTGTATTTGGAGGATTATAAAATTATCTTGTAGTATGCCTTCATGGCATCCCTGTGATTGATATTGAAAAATTATTTTGATTTTTTTGTGGTATTTTTGTAATGTGTCTTTATATGTTATTTTTTCATATTTTGAACTTACTGTATAGAAAGAATTAGAATATATGCATCATATAGATATAGTATCAATATTTTAAAAGAAACTTTTTCTTTATTTTGATATGATATCATGTGAATAACAACTATTAGCACCAAAAATATAGGAATCTTCACTTGACTAAGATGGAATAGATTTACTACTATTTTTTCTAGCCATATATATAATATATATATATATATTATACACACACAGCCCATTGTGTAATTAAAATGTATTTTTATTTATAAATATAAATTAAAATTGTTTATTTAATGAAGAGTAAAATGGTAATTTAATATTTGTTTACTACGAAGCTCCCACTTATATATATATTTATATTTTGATTAAATAGTATAAATGAATGTTAATTTAATAAAAAGTACAATAGTAATTCATTTTTTACTATGGACCTCCAACATATATACTATATATTATATATATATAATCTATATATATATATATTATACTATATATATATATATATATATTATATATATATATACAATATATATCTCTCTATCTCTCTCTATCTATCTCTATATATACTATATATATCTATATCTATCTCATATATATATATATATATATATATCCTATAGGAGATGTATGTTCAACTACAAATTTCCATATAGCCCGTTTTAGGAGCGTGAGAGAAAACTGGGTGTTTTTCTGGGAAAGGTTGGTGTGTTGTTGGGTGTGGGGTTATCTGTATGGGACTACACAGTGGTTGATCCTGTTCCTACCGGGATTCGATCTTCAGCTTAAACGTATCAATGTTTATTTCAACGAAGCTTCTGTGAACGCTATGTTGCCTAGGGCTGTTCTTATGGAATCTGGTCCGTATTTTACAGATCTTCTTTTTGATAACTTTTGTTTTAGGCAGTCCTGGTGCTGGGATAATTGGGGGAAAGGGTCCATAATACTGAAAGGCGCTGAGTTGATTGAGTTTTTCGG
>JAKWJA010000637.1:0-30754 GCA_027704765.1 Solanum habrochaites
CTAAAGACATTACAAGTATGCTTAATGCATAAAAACATGAGAAAAGGGAATTTACGAGGACACATGCACTTTTTATTACAACATCATATTAAAAAGTATAAGACCCAATTAAGCACCAAACTCACATTAGAACACGCAAACGTCATACTCAAAATTATACATTTTAGGTAAACATTACAGTGAACTTACCATAACCTTAAATCAAGCCTTTCAAATTAACTTCACTGTAACTTCATATAGAACTCAGACATCACAAATAGCATAAAGCAACATCAAAAAATATAGACATGAGATCCTCCTAACCAATGATCAGTCTAAGTCTTCACTTGAGTGAGTTCATGAAGCCGAAGCTCCTCCCATACAATCCCTGCACAAACACCTAAGAGATCCTTTAGACTAAACTAAGATAGATCACTTATCACTACACAGTATAGTTATACAATACATAATTCTCTCACCAAAGGTTTTCATCAAAAAGACCTGACTTAAGTAATGCAACAAGAGAACGCACATTAACCATCTCAAAGCTTACCTAACTAATCCTTCAGACTTACCTAAGCTTAGGATTCATGTCTAATTGTACCAAATGTATATTTCCCTATCTAGAGTCTTCTTAAGACTTACTGGGTTAAGACATGAAGTGACAGTCCTTGCCCCGTAACACCTAATAGGCAACCCTTATTAAACTACTCTAAGGGTCGAAAGTCATTTATTCTATTTACATTTGCTTAAGATGTCGGATACAATGTCCACACATGAGAAGAGTTCTTGTTCATCGTAGTCGCATCTTCAAATAAAAACGTAAGTTCAATTAAAAGTCATCCAAAAAAAAACGCATTTATAACAGAAATTAAAAATAATTGGTGTGGTAGAAGGAGAGAAACTATAGACTCATCACTAAACATATTCAAAGTATAAATCGTCAATGTCTAGATTAGTGTATCTTACCACTATCTAAACATCAGGAAAATTCTCCAACACTAGGCATATCCATCTGATGAGGAATATGCAATAACCGCATAGACCATATAGCTATGCATGGAATTCCGGAGTATGAACCTACTACGTTGGAGGTTTGTTCTACGGGCCATGGTAGAACTAGGACACATCCCATGTAAAAATGGTAACGATATGAAGGGTTTCTGTTGTACTTAGCTTGGCTATTTCCAAACCATACTACTTGTTATAGATTTGTTCTATATGTAATTTCAATAAGGATCAATGAAAGAGGTTTCATATCTAGTCATAAATCAATTTACCTTAGCAGCGTGGCGCTTCACAGATCTGTGTGGTCACTTAAGGCTTTTATTTAAGTCATTGTATTTCGTGTGTATAGTAATAGCTTGAAAAGGAATGTACCGATTGTGGAATGTGACATCCTTTTATGCGCAGCTAATAACTTATAGTCCACCTGTGGAGATTTGTTCAAAAGACTTGTGAGACGGTGAGTACCGTGTGTGCGGTGCGTTGTGTGTGGATGGTGGTGGACACTTTTGAGTTGTAAGTTGACGTGTTCTAAGGAGGAAGGGATAGCACTCTGATTGTGTTGGAAGGTACATTACTCGTGATTTCCGTGTACACACCTCTTTATTTTTGAAGCTTCCTGTGACAACCTTCACATAGCCGCGAGGTCGTGAGTCTCTTCTCTCTCCTCTGCTCAGTAGATCCTCCAGCGGCTCACATATCATTCACACAAACAAGACTATGAAACTTTAGCATACTAAGTCAAGAACTCATATCCACATTGTACATGCATCAAGTAAGAGACACAAGTCTACTAAAACAAGACACTCACATACTTCACATATAGCATACTATTCTAGATGCACCTAGGCATAACCAACATCATCTATAGGTCACCCTTTTCATTACTATAATATCATCAATATAACCATCATAATCTCACATAACCATGTAGGATGAATCATGCTTCAACACTAAGACTACACACATAAGGGCATAGGCATAGACTAACATGATCACCTAATGTGAATAGAAGAACACATACTTTAAAAACTTAAGACAAGTTAGATAGATTGATTATATTCACATTAAATCAACTACACAAATCATACAAATATATCAAGTAATTTCAACAAAGGCAATGTTCATCAAAAAATGATAAAGTAACGCCGACCAAGGGTTCACAATTCACATTCATAAAAAGTTGCACGCAAGAATACCGACAAAAGGCCACATTAGGTCAAACACGTTATAGCACATAAGCACCGGACACAATATGTTGGACCATACAAAATCACAACACAATTCAAGACCTAAATGCATAATATTAAAGGAATTAGGGTTTTTAGCTTACCACCAATCCACTCTCACCCACTTCAATCCAAGGCTCAAATCATCGAACATAACTACTCAAGACTTACAAATGGCCATGATCACTAATTCCAATTCAAATAATTACAATATAGCCAATGAATCAACGAATAATCAGCATAAGATTTATGAATTTCGGTCAGAAACTACACCAATTCAAACCATGCTTTATAATATTAAATTAAGCCCGGCTAGAACTGCATAAGAATTCAATAGTATAGAGACATGATCACTTCACCCATAAAATAGTCAAAACTAAGATTGCATGGTTTGCATGGGTTCATAAAGTTTTTAGGTTAAAATAATCAAATTAACATCAATTCAATCAATACATAATGATTCAAAAAATATGCAAGAACCCATGGCAAGATCACAAAATAGGAGAATTCATGTTTCATTTATCATCTTTGAAAAATCATTAGAATTGACTCCTTGAAGAAAAAAAATTCAAGAATGAAAACTATACCTTAATTGTGATTAAAAGCCCACAAAATTGATGGATAAAACTTGAGAAAAACAGTCTTCTTCCTTGGAGATTCCAATCTTCAACAATGGAGGTTTTGGAGAGAAAAATGGAGAGGTTTTGTTTTCAATTGAGGGTTTAGCTTTGATGGTGGAGATTAGTATAAAAAATACTTCAATAACGTCAATAAGTCATCTACAAGTACCCAAAAGACCCTGCACTCATTAGACAATTAACAATTTCAAATTTGACCTTTAAAAACTGAAGTGGACCAAAGCTGGGATTTACTGCTGCGTCGCGGAGGCATTTTCAAATCTTGTTTGTGGAAAGTTTTGGGACAGAATGGTTCGTTACAGCCCTGCGTTGCATGCCAAGAATTTTTCCGACTGAGTGTCAGCTGCGCGACGCACGCCATACCATATTATGGCTGGCGCGGCCAGCTTGGCTGTCCATGTTTGGTCCTCTGTGGGGTACCCTTAAGCTGTGATCCCCGGGGTGTCCTCTCGGACCTTTGACCCGTTAAAGGTATGCTATGTGTAGTACCATCCATACTCAATTTCACCTTCAAAACCATCCCCCGAAAACTCCACTACAAAACACAAGGACACACGAGTGCCAATTTCACTAGTTTCCGAACATCTTGAACGTTTTGGACGTTTGACCTCCAACCACTTCCAAAATTTATATACATCCGATAAAACGATTATTAACCATTTAGGACTACAAAACCTCATGACAATACATTTTAGGTTCTAGGTGTACCTAGGTAATATTTAGAGGCGTTAACAATAATCAAGAAAGAAGAAAGAAGAAGGTGTTTTCTTATGTCTTGTGCAGCATAGGGAAAAACCCTCAAGAAATATCATCATTTCATCCAAGGTCTCTTAAAACTTTCCTGTGTTTATAGCCGACTTCTTATATACAGGTTGGTTATCAAACCCCTCCCCTTGTTACTAAACTACGCCACTAGTATACCAAACCTCACCTCCTCATTACCGAAATGTTGCCCCAAACTATGCAAATGTCTAGACCACTTACCACATCCTAGACAACAGCTATCGAACCCCACACTCCCGGGTACTTCAAAATACGCCTCAAAACGCTCCAGATTACCAAACCAATTCTTATCCAAGATATCAAGCCCCCTGCCAAAGCGCTCCAGATTATCATCAAACACTTCCCCCTTCACAAGGTAATAACAATACTAATCCAAGGTTTGAGAAGAAGCCCATTAGAAATTTCACTCCACTCGTTGAAAGCTGAATAGGGCTATTCGAGCGATTGATTGTGGCAAGTTTTACGCATCGAGTTGGGCCCAAGCCCGTTGACACCCGCTCTAGATTTTACAAATAGGATCAAAGATACGCATATCATTCAATTATGTTGGACATGATACCCAAGACTATATTAACCTGAAGCACAAGATCCAGGACTTAATGAAGTCGACAGTAGTCACTCCTCTTACCGCTGCACCCGACAACAACAGTAATCCTCTTCCAAACGATGTGGGCATCAATATCAACAATATAGAGACAGCGTAGGAGTGGTGCATATCAAAAGTGATGGTCTTAGTTGGGCCAAACGACCATGAGAAGGTTGTGGATTCTTTGTCCGTAAAGGAGAAGAAGGAATTTATAATTATGACACCTTAGAAGGTTGTTGCTTCTTGATACCAAGAGAAATTCTGGCTCCACAAATTTTTGTGGTCCAAACAGATGCTACCCAAGGTATAAGTAGATGTGGTAGTTGTACACCAAAAGAGTTAGCCCAAAGAGGGTAGAAGAAGGATCGGTCTAAAAGGCAAAGTAGTGAAGCTGAAGCAGAAGTGTTCTGTATAAAGATACAACCAAAAGATTATTTTATCGTGAAGTCTTTGGAGAAAATACAAGCTATATTTCCGTGTGGGCCTTGTTGATGAGTTCACAACTGCATAGGAAGCTTTGTGCCCCAAGATATGGATGACTTAAGTCCCCGGGGTACTTACAGGATTAAATCTGGCGGCCCCATGATAACCAAAAGTCGTCGATTGCGGCACTGATCCCTTTTTTGTGATAAAGAATTGCTTTTGAAAGCAAGATGCATAATTTCAAAGCTCTACAAATCACTTATGGGCCCGAGCGAGACAAGGTTATAAATCATGTATTGGTCGATGATTTATCTTATCTCAAACTTTGACCATTTCACTTTGAGGCAGCTCTAATTCAACTTGGGAAAAGTTCTTAGAGAACAAGTCAATGTGAGGGATTTGGACGGAGAGCAAAGGTACACGTTGGGCTGCAGCAAACTTGGGGATATGAGGGTCCTACAGAAAGATGTGTAATTTAAAAGTATTGTACATCTATACCAAATACAATTTTCTTCTAGGGAAATCGTGGATCAAGATAGATGGGATTGTGCCTTCTACCTTCACTAATAGATGAAATTTTTTTGGAAGGACCACGAACTTGTCCTTCATTGTGAATAGATACATTCCAATAGATATGCGCTGATCATTGATAATGTATCTGGAGGTTATGACATCTAAACTGTGGAGCTGGTAAATGCCACCGGTGATGATTTGCCTCCACAGCCCCCTATGCCTTCTTATACAATGATAGATACTGTTATGCTCCGGAGTGGTTTCGAACCAGGTTCTGGATTAGGAAAGAGCTTTCAAGGAATTGTTGAGCCTATTAAAATTCCTGCCAAAGTTGATGAAGTTGAGGTGATAAATAAGAGTGTTGATCGAGCATTTCCCTGGACAATTCCTCATTTCCACCAGACATTCCTAGTGAGAAAATATGTCAGTGATAGTGCTCTCGTAGAAGGGATCTGGGGCCTTTTTGAGGAAGTTGATGTGATCGTCGAATAGGAGGATGGAACTTCAGGAATCCGTGACCCTGTCTGTGAATAGAAGTCAGCACTTATGAAATTGGGCCTGTTACGCCACTCCCTGATTCCTCCATCATTTGGATAGAAAAGGACATGTGCTTTATATTTGTTTTTAAAACCAGTATTAGTGTCAAGAGGTGCGAGGCTCACCCTTATGCAATTTTACTTGTTAAAGTTTTTGTGTTAAACTCATGTGGGTTTTTAGAAGACAGAACAGATCTCTGCCATGGTCAAATTGGTGTCCATCTTAATTTTAATGAAAAGCCTATTTTATATATAAAAAAGATTGTTTATTTACCTAGTCAATTGTTTGTTTATTTTTGTTTAGTATTCATGATTAGAAATTGTGAAATTTTTTACCATGGGATGTTGAATTATGTTGTTGTTTAGTTCATACATGAATCATGTTTTAAATTCTTTAGTATTATAGGCTTATTGTTTCCCCTCTAATTGAATAAAAGCAATGTTCATATTTTTTTATTTGAAGTATGTTATATGTTAGGAAGGTCCATTTATTTATGAAACTTGGAGCTATGCCTATAATGGTGATTCACTAGTTCTTTTTTTTATTATTATTATTTATTGTTGCTTCTTGATCATCGTTGGTGGAATATATCCCCTCTTTTTATACTCATTGTTAGTTCATTGTGTAGTTTGAATGGTCCATCCAGAGTTATAGGGTCAGTAGTTTGTTATGGTTTAGTTATTTTGGGTTTGGAATCCTGGATGAGGTATTAATTAAATTAGTGCTGAAATTTGGCGTCTGTTTGAATTTGACTATGGTTATTTCTTTAATTGATTACAGTCATTGAAATGTCATAAAATATTGATTCAAGACTCTTTTGTGATACACCCCTTTATCTTTACAATGTTTAAAAAGGAAGTGCAGTAGTATATCAGACAATTTATTAGCCTCTTTCTTATATTAAATATGATTACATTTACTTATTTCTCGGTATAATGAGATGATGCAATTTGAAAGTACTAGGGACCCATCCTTTTCATTCAAAAGGAGGCCACGAAAGCCCCCCAAAAATCCTTTATCGAGTCAGCCAAACATAGAAATCGAAGAGTAAGTCCAGAAAATTGACGTACAGTGTTCGGAGAGTAAAAATGCCCCAACCTGAGCATTTGGGGTACATATACAAGGATATACAACAATATGCACTCAGTGTATATGTTGCATACATGGCAGTTTTGGCCCAAGGCCATCCTTTACTTATTATCATATTGTTAGATTTAGGCGAGATTGAATGAAATTGGGCCAAGCCCCAAGCGAAATGTTAGAAGAAAGGAAAATTTTCAAAAAAAACACTATTTTAGTATTTAGTTTTCTATGATCTTTTGTCAACTCTTTTAATATTTATTTAAAATTGAACTTTGTATTGATTTATTATAAGACTGAACTGTTTATGTATTTAAATTAGTAAAGAATGCACATTCTTTAACATTCCAACATGGGGAAAATCCAAAGTGAGAAGATATTAAACATAGGCAAAAAACTCGCTTTTCTTAAATCTCTACAATACTACAGTTAGTTAAAATTGGAAATTCATAAGAAGTGTATCTCTATCGTGTTCTTTTCAAAACCCCGTTGCCCATTGTTTTACTATATTTTCAATATCAATTCACAATAATTCCACTTAAAATTGAATTTTTAATTTTCCTGCTGATTTGTCCCTACTTCTCGTTTGGATAATTTTTTTTATCATAAACTGTATTAAGATTAGTTAATCCGATTTTTCCGATTCCTTAATTCATAACTTCTCATTATTGTATGTAATGTAAGTCGACTCTGATAATCGTTTAGGACACCCCCCAATCTCTATGCAAGATTATTCCTCCTTCTAACACTTATTTTGTAAAGAATCATGATCAATTAGTAAAAAAAGTTCATCATCTTCCGCCTAAACAAATCGCAAAAAATGAATAACGATTTCAAAATGTTCTATCGATGCCCCCCCATCATCGTCAAATTCTTAAAATTGTATATGCTCATATCGTTCTTTCTTGGAAAATTCCAGAATTAATTGATAGATATGCTGAACACAATTTTGAAACAAAAGTGAAGCAATTCATCGTCGTTGTCCTAGAAAACTGACTCGATGATTGAATTCAAGAAATTAAGAAATATCCATATAAACAAATATACCATTTACTTTGTCAAGCTATGATCGCATTTCCTGTTTATCTCAACGAATCATCCAAAAATTAATGGTGAGTGCAAACACCATGTATGATTAGATTTTTAAATTTTATTCCAAAACACAATTATGATCTGTTGATATGGTATATGAATAATAGAATACCAAATAGGGATTTCTAAATTTGATAATATTATATATTGGATTATCAAGAATTTAAATTCATTATGAATTAATTTTGATGGATCTTTTTTTAGTCCACTATTCTCATAATGACTGATTATGACTTTACGTATGATTTGAATGATTGGAGAATAAATTTGATTGGAATGAATACCAAATTTGTTCAAACACTTATAGACAACAAAGTCCCGATTAGAATACAATTTTTAAAATATCAATTTTGGGAATACCACCACTCCAGGTCCAGAAACATATTATCCTTCAATTCAAAAGTTATTCATAATAAAAGTGATCAATGAATTATATTAAAACAATGTGGGGGAAAACTACCTTTTAATACAATTTCAAAATATCAACTTTCCAAATTAAAATAAGTCTTAGAATACTATATTTGTCTGTTAATCAAAAGCTACAAATAAAAATTAGACGAGTACATAATATATTGTTATTACAAAATCAAAAATGCAAAATACATTTTTTTGCATGCAACAATACGATTGATAAAGAATTAAACATCATAAAAAAGATTAATTTGAATGCACGTGGTGACATTATATAGACCTTAAATATATATCAAGATGCCTTGAAAATTATCAACAAAAATACGCAATAAATACCACACATATATATCATAATATGCAATACAATTTAAGTAAGAATATATATGCATTTTAGTACGTCTACGATATATTTATAATAAATAACAACCTACACTTTAAACCGACAAATTGATTATCAAATACAATTGCCAGTACTTATTGAATATAAAATACCTTCAGTACGAAAGTAAATAAATTTAATATTAAAATAAATTTGAATAAAATATAAACACCAAAATACCACCTTCCCCTAAATAGTAATAGCTCTCTACTAAAAAACAAACTCAAAAAGAAGGTACTAATAAATAACCTTATATAAGTGCCATCAATTGGCACAAACACAAAACAGCAACAGTCAAAGAAATAAAACACTTCAACACTAAAAATTTCGTATATAATTCCCAACAAATACAAATATGAAGAAAGTTATCCAATTAAATCGAGATAAAGATGAAAAGACTTTTATTTGATGGGTGTCTCTTTTACATCACACCAAAAAGACACCGAAAGAAGAAGAAAAGTAGAAAGGAAGTTATATGGAAAAGATGACAGAAGAGGAGAAAATTAAATGAATAGAGACGAAAGTGAATGATGAGGCGTGGACCAATGTATTTAGAAGATTATCTATTAAATACATATTTCCTATAAGAAAATATATGAGCGAGAACATGGGATTAAGGTGACAATAATTAGGAACTAAACTAGGATACATTATATTTTCTAAAAATTTCTATAATGACATCTTTATAAATATTTTAAAGTTGTTTATTTTAACAAAATCTATTGTTTACCAAAATTTGACTAGTTAGTAATTTATGTTATAAGGCACAGGTAAGTTGATTTGAATTGGGCAAGCCCAAATGAAAAATTAGACCTAGTGGCCTGACACCAGAACTGACAGATCAACACTTGACACAAATTTCCTTTAATTCTCATTTTTCGCTACACATGTATTTTTATGGGTTATTAATTCCTTAAGATTTCTAATCAATTCCCCCAAAAGGATTAGTCATTTGCTTTACCTACTTAAAATCAAGTGAATATTTTTACTTTATTTCATTCCAAGTAGCGTATTTTTTTAAAGGTGTTTAGCCAAATACGTTATTACTGGATACTCAAGATGTTAAGTGTACGTCTTTTTCATTGTGCTTTCAAAATTCCTTCCAAAAATGCTACATTCAGAATCCAAAACCCCTAAAATATTTTTGTTAGATTTTTTGTTTTAATCATTTGGATAAAATAGTTTCTCAAATAATTGTACTTAAAACTGTACAATGGTGATGTTAAATACTAATTATTTAAAATAACAACATTCATGCCTCAAGTAGGTGCCATGGTAGAATGAATTAACAGTTTAATCTTTGGTCGCGTGCTTCTTAAATAAATGTGAATTTATCAAATATCTTGAACAGGGTTCAGATAATATTAAAACAAGGAAGGTATTGCCACAAATCTTCTGGATTGGTGGAGGGCCTCACCCTCAACTCAATGCAGCAAATAATTGTGATGAATTAATCTTAAGCTTCATCTAAATAAAAACAGATGGCATATCTATCAGGACTCTGTTTTAAAATAATCTAAATTAATCTCTTAATCGTGTCTTTGTAAGATTTCTAATGAAAAACATCCCTATGAATACACAATGATTACAACCTCACCGTTCCACACTTGTTATATTTTGTATAGATGTTTTTAGGGATATCGAAATTTCAAACTCAGTGGATCACTTAAGCTTCTGTCTTCGACCAAAGCCAAATAAAGAGTACTAGCCCTTAAAAAAAACCTATGATCTTTTATTGAAATTTGGTCTATGGTTCATGAAGAGTGGAGTTGGCTGAAAAGTATTCCTTTTTCTTCCTATTACCAGTGATCATTAAGTAATATTTTCAATAATAATAAAAGATACGCTATGCTCAAATGTATGTTGGCCCTTAAAACCCCTATTTTTTTCACACTTGAGGTCATTGCTCTATCATTATCTCGGTAAGCCGCTCTTGTTTTGTGGCTCTGTAAGCGTTCTGACAATTTGAAAACTCATTAGAAATTCAAAGTTTTTTTCTCAATGTCAAACAATGAGACATTTGGTGAATACGTTCGTGCTCTTACATTCTTGGTCTTTCATATACATGTAAGAGCATTCCTCCAAAACTCCATTTGACATTTTACCACAAAAAATAAGTCTAAGACAACCGTTGACTCTTAAAACTCATTCTCACCATGTGATTCAATAAATGCTTCATATGACTTAACACTAATAAACAGGGTCAGGCTGAAAATAGCACAATTGAACAATTCCCTAATTCAGATATCTCAATGTTAAGATTTAGTTAGCAATCTCTAACTCAAACAGTATAGCTAGCCATTTAGACTCAAAAAACGTGATTTTTTTAAATCACTCCCCCGAACAGCATTATGAAATATAAAGACTGTTAAACCTCAATTATTCTTTATATGATTAGAAAGTAAAACGTAGGCATGACGATGAATTACGTCTTCACTATGATAGTCATACATAATGGGCAAGACGTCCAAAGTTATTAAGTAAGTTTCGGAAGTTTTGAAGGTGAAATTGATTGGAGATTGAAACTCAGTTTTGTCTTTTGCGGTTTCTTCGAGACAACCCAAATTGGAGAATAATATAGATTAAAAATCATTAGGATTCTTGAATTTGAGCACCTTTTTTAGAAATTGAGAAAATGATTTGCTCGAAATCCTTTTTGGAGTTTTGTTGACCTCTTGACTAGAAAGAGAATTGAGTTTAAATTTTGTTTGGAGTTATGATCGTATAGGGCCCTGTTATTAGGTTGTAAATCTAACTACTTACAAGGGCTTCGATCTCACTATTACCAGGTCTAAGATAAATTCGTCTATTTTTTCTTCATATGTGCAATCCTCAAACTCACCAAATCAACTAGTGCTAAATATGAGATGTTGTACTAAGATAAACCGGCAATATCGTTTTATACTTCCATAGGGATATCTCAGACCAAGAATTATTTATTTACCACTGCAACAACACATCACCTCGACTCATAATTAAAGAACACCAGTTATCGCAATGATGCATTTATCGAATGTGTTAGCAAAACACATTCAGGAATAGAAGTATAAAATTTTCATTGACTCCCTATACTACATAATCAGTTATAAGAATTTCTTCATTCTCTACATCACTTTAACTCATACTGAAATTTCAATATCATTATACCAACAATTATCATAACTTAATCTCATTTAATATTGTCAAGTAAATTCCTCAAGTACGCGGTTCTACCTCATCCCTAGGTACTAAGCTTATATGGAAGTCTTATTACCTACTACCCTACCAAAAATAAGAATCATCAACATGTCTGATCTATCATCACACAATACTATTAACAAAATCATTATCCATAACTGAAAAGGATCACCTGGAAGAGCTCTTCATGCGAGAAAGATCATAAGATAATTATCTTTGAGAATCTGAGATATAGTCCACATCATAGAAATATGAATGGACATAACATTATGTTGCTAACTATTTAAAAGTAAATCATGATTTCGAGATCTGAACATACAATGATAAATGAATGCCTTCCTATGAAATAGGTTTATATTGGAAGCTCTTATATATAACTTTATGCATGTCTAAGATTGAAACTAATGGCAAATAGTTTTTTTCCCTCCATTCTGGGAACTAATGCATAGACGTGAACTTATGTCTCTAGTAATGAGATAGCTTATGGAACAAAATTTTGATATCCGAGAGGGCATGATCAGATGTTTATAATTGAACTTTGAGGAATATTCCAGATTTATGAATGCGATTTATTATCTACGCTATAAACACTCTAAACCTACACTCACTATCTGATTCTCAGCAATTGACTTGATTCCTCACCTTATCATCTCCTCCTTATGTCTGAAGCTGACACTATAAAGTTATGGATATATTAGATCAAACTAGTCTATATTTGCTTCACTCTAACACTTGGAACATGATAATCTCATGGATACTAGACTCCCCACGTGTAGGTACTAATATTCCTTCTAAATCATCAGTCTGATATACTTCTCGTAACCTCTTCTGGCTTCTATAAATGACTTTATGTAATTGTTATACACATTTACTTATAAAGCCTCTTAATCTAGCTCTTAAATAAACTAATGCTTACTTCATCTTAATCCATATTGACAGTACAAATATACTATCTAGGCACACATGAAAAACATAAGCTTAATTTTCATCTACCTACCTACGATCTCGGGTACTTCTCTTAATACTCTTATTAATCTAATGAATTGTTGATGAATCCTCAAATTCGAATCATTCAGTCCTTATTTTAATGAAAATAGTGTCCTCAAATGTTTATTCTATCTCAATATCTGATGAAAACTCTTAAGTTTTGGGTATTTGAAGTTTTGGTATAAGCATGGAAACTTGGGCGCAAAATGGGAACAAAAAGGATGAAAAGAGCTGAAGTTGAAGCCTAAGCATCTCCAAGTATACTTGGCGATGGGCCAAAAGGATGCATTTCGTCCTTTGTTCCATCAAGAAAAGCCTTAAAGAAAATGGATAAAAAAAACGATGAAAAGGAGTAGTCAATGCTTCGTCGAATAGTTACACAAAGCAGAATTATTCCACCAAATGATTCAGAACACATAGAAACTGAAGGAACAGCTCAAATGACAGTCAACTAGAAGAAGGTAAAATCGCTGAATCACTCAGATTTTACGGCTAACCTCGCCGAATGGATTCACCATCACAAATTCTGAAGTCGATAAATACTAAACTCATTATTATTTTATGAGGAAAATGAAAAAGTAGAGATATAATTTTGTAATTTTGAGACTTAGCTATTAAGTTTTATTACTTTTCTCTCAAGTTTAGAGAGAGGTTTGTAAGAGACTTGAAGAAAGGAGATCTTCTTCCTCAAATAAAAACTAGGGTCTTCTCCATTCTTCATTTTTGGTCATATTAAGGTTTCATTTTTTATACCCATTAGATTTCTTCATCATTTTGGGTGTATTTAATTGCTTAATGTTTGGCTAAAAACTCCATTCTTGGGGTGTGACTTAGCAAATATGTGTTGATATTATTGTTGGGTCTTTCTTGTTGATATGTTAGATGCATTTTAATGGTGATTTCACCTAATGGTTGTTGTTTGAATTGGTGGGTTTATAGTTGCCAATACAAGTCACCCTGTGCTTTTGCTACTCACGATGAGGTCGCAAAACCAAGAACCGGTAGACCTTATGGCATAAAGAGTGAGATTACTTTGTTCACCCCTAGTAGTGAACCCTAGTTCTATATCATAGCAGTCATCATCGAAAGAGCGGGTACGGGTAAGGCGTAAGTTGGTCTTGATTAGACGAGTTTTTATCCGAGAGGAACCCATTTGATATGGGGTAAGTTGCCTGAGAGGGAATTTACTTTCACCTAAAGCTTAGCCTAGTCATCATTATCTTGCTAATTTCTTATCGAAAGCATGTAACCAATGATTTACATCAACATATATTGCAATCACACCCCAAGAACTTCTCCCCATACTTGATTCCCCTTTGTTTTTAGTGTTTTCACCAAGCTCGTGACAAACCCTTTTGATATTTGACACTTTGGTCTCACAAATCGAACTTACTTTGTTTTTATTAAATAATTTCTCAACTATTACTACCTAAATGAAATCTAGTTTACTATTTTTTTTCACTACCACTCCTTGAGGAACTACCCCAACCCTTGGTTTGGGATACTCTACTAGCTTTGATTCTTAGACACTTATCCTGTAGGCTAGTGTCATTGTCACGAATAGCAAGGCATCAAACGGTTGTCAAAAAAAATATACCAAGGAGCTAGGGCTAAAATGAGGATTTTTGTGTGATCCCTA
The DNA here is from genome assembly GCA_027704765.1 of Solanum habrochaites. Taxonomy (NCBI): domain Eukaryota; kingdom Viridiplantae; phylum Streptophyta; class Magnoliopsida; order Solanales; family Solanaceae; genus Solanum; species Solanum habrochaites. The sequence goes on from JAKWJA010000637.1 coordinate 14,459, forward strand.
CCAGTCCCACATGGAGTAGCAGTTATACAATAGCAGCGAACGCCTTTTTAACACCCCATACATGTTTTAGAATGGTACAGCAATTAACATCATTACGCGAATCTAGGGCTACTGAAAATAATGAAACTCAGAATTATATCACTTTAGGAGCCTTGTTTTTATTCCATGATGACGCCTTCGGTGCTATGCGCTCGACCGCTAAAGAGTGCATAACAGGATCTTTCCTTCCTATCCTCTTTTATTTTATTTTTATTCACTATGAATATGTCATCATTTGCATTGAGACAAACACTTTTGTTTGTTGTGTGGTAGGCCTACCTTGTTTGAATTATTTTTTATTCCTGATATATATAATATTATATATATATATATATATATGTATAATCTATATTCGCGATGTTTGAGTCTTATGGATCTCTTTTGATCTTAATTGCGAAACAATTTTGACCCTTCAAAAAAAATTTATTTTGGGAAATTTTGCCACCTCTTGTGTTAAAAATGGTTGTTCTTGTACAAATTCAAGTCTCGGTTTCGATCAATACCGATTACTTAAATAATGCTCTAAATCAAATAAAAATTAATGTACGGCTATAACAAGGACAAATGAAGTTGCATAGGCAATATGTGAACTCTTTGCATCTCGTTGTGATTAGTCATTTATTGAATTGATTCTTTAGTAATGACCATTGCACACTAGCGAAAATGTGTAGTCTTGTTTGGCTTAAATATCAATGCCTTGTGTGATGAGTTTACTTTGAACCTTGCATGAATAAATCTGTAAATTTCCTTATTAGTCTGATTGATTTAGAAAGATGTCCTCTTAAGATGATTTTAGGCAATTTTAAAGAGTGTGAGATAACTTTGACATATACCTATTTTGTGTTCTACCTGTGAGTGTGTGAAACTTTTTGGTTATTCACTTTAAACCACAAATCAAGAGGATTGTAAGTGGTGAAAAAGAAGAAGGGAAAGTCCAGAAGTGCAAGAAAAGTCTTCCTTGTAACCTACTAGGTACAGAACAATGGAAACCCTCCATATAACAAATTTAAAGTAAGAAATATAAATCAAAGAACGCAAAGACTTTGTGGAATAAAGCACAAAAAATTGGGTTTCCACGAAATCCATGAGGTGAAAAAAAAGGACTTAAAGCCCTGAAAAGTATTTTAATAAAAAGAAGAGAAAGAGATGACTTGAGAATACCACATCTAATGAGAAAAATTCATTGAGACTAAATGACCATACCTTTGCACTCAGCCTTATTACAAGCCTTAGAAAGACCTTTAAGTTGGGTGTGTTGATGAGTCCTCATATTGGACTCATACTGGAACTTATTTTAGTGAAAATAGTGTCCTCAAATGCTCATTCTATCTCAATATCAAATGAAAACTCTTAAGTTTTACGTATTTGAAGTTTTGGTATAGCATGGACACTTAGGCGCAAAACGAGAACAAAAAGGATGAAATGAGCTAAAATTGAAAGGATGCATTTCGCCCTTTGTTCTAGCAATCAAAGCCCTGAAGGAAATGGATCAAAAAGGCAATGAAAATGAGCAGTTGGTGCTTCGCCGAGTAGTTCCACAAAGAAGAATTATTTCGCCCAATGATCCAGAACGCGTAGACGCTGAAGTCAAAGCACATATAACAATGATCTAGAAGAAGGGAAAATCGCCGAATCACTCGGCATTTGCGACTAATTATGCCGAATCGATTCGCCAGCACAAATTCTGAAGTGTATAAATACTAAACTCATTATTATTTTAAGAGAGAAAGGAAAACGTAGAGAAATAATTTTTTAAATTTTGAGACTTAGCTTTTAAGTTTTATTATGTTTCTCTCAAGTTTAGAAATGGTTTTGTGGGTGACTTGAATAAAGGAGCTCTTCTTCCTAAACTTGAAAGTTGTCTTCTTTATTCTTCTTCCTTTGCTCATATTAATTTTTAATTTCTTTTAGCACGTTTGCATTTCCTCTATGTCGTAATTAGGGTGCTATTAGTTATTTTCTTTATGTGTGGCTAAAAATTCCCCCCCCCTTCTTGGGGGTGTGATTTGCACAGTTTTGATATTATGGTTGGTCTTTGCCTTGCTGATCGGTTAGATGTATTTTAATGGTGATTTCACTTAGTGGTTGTGGTTTAATTTAATGGTTTTATAGTTGCAAATACAAAACAACCCATGTGTTTTCGGCTTGCAAGAGAGAGAGGTCATAAGACCAAGACCGCTAGATTGATGGCCTAAGGAGTGGGACCACATGAGGTTCAGCCTGAAAAAGTAAGACCTAGTTCCATATCGTAGCACTGATTATCAAAAGAGCGGGTGTCTGAAGGTGTATATTGGTCTTCATTAGACGAGTGGGTGTTCGATAGGAACCCAATTTGATATGGGGTAAGCTTCTCAAGAGAGAATTTACTTTCACCTAAATCTTAGCCCAATCATCATTATCTTGCTAATTTCATATCGAAAGCATGTACCCAACGATTTACATCAACGTATATTGCGGTCATAATCCCAAAATCTTCTCCCCATACTTGATTCTCCTCTGTTTTTACTGCTTTTACCCAATTTGTGGCAAACCCTTTTGATATTTGACACATTGGTATCACAAATTGAACTAACTTTGTTTTTAATCGATAATTTCTCAAACTTTCTAACTAACGAATTCTAGTTAGTTACTATTTTTTCACTCTCATCCCTGGGAAAAACCAAACTAAAAAAAAAACCCCTCCTTGGTTGGGCTCTATAGTTCTCGCTTCCCTTCGTAGACCCTCAAACTGTAGGCTTGTTTGTTTGATCACGATATCAAAGACCTCACGTAGTCACCCTTTATGCTCTCATCTCATATCATAATACCACACTTGTACAACCCCTTTATTACAAGTAAGCACCTTAATTACTCACCTACTTCATGTCAAATCACTATAATAAAATCTCACAAAAAGTAACATCACCACCCTCATGTTGCCATCATTTTTTCATGACACTCATCTCAAATTCAAGCTTTGTATTTAATACTAAACATGGATATCAATATAATTAGTTACATACTTTTACTAATTTACAGCTACTAGGTAAAATTAAGAAACACTCTCCCACTAAGAATACACAATCTTTATCTCTTATTTTTACTTTTAATGTTTATTGTCAAATTCATTTACACAACTTAAGTACTATTTACCTGTCAGTTGTCACGACCCAGACCATCATGATTGACACCCACATTAACCCTCCGATGGGGGAACCATTTATACTAATTAGATAACCAAGAAATACAAAACTTAATCAAGATTAAAGGCGTGTGAAGTTACGGGAGCAGGTTTAAATGCTCAAGAAAAAATACAGTTCCCAAATACTCCAAAATGCTAATCAAACAAATGCGGAATAATACCTAGAACTTGTAAGTCAATGTAACAAGACATCTAAAGTTCAAAAAGTCTGAGAAAATAGCTACACCCAATTAAACATACAAAAATCCTAATGTACTAGTGTAAGTCTGAAATGGGGACATAAATGAAAGGAGAACTCATAATAGCCCCCAAAAAACTGGATCACCCTTAAATTCGATGCCGATCACGGATCTTCTAAACAAGGTCTGCCAATAGCCTTTTGAAGATGTCATGTACTCAATAAAAAAAGAACAAATGCAATATCAATACACAAGCACAGTGTACTGGTAGTATCATGTGGCTATCCCACTAAATGCAAATATATACCCTTGCAACCAATATAATACCATGTATACATCGATCCATACAATATCAAATCACTTCAACCACGTTCAACTTCAACAATTCTCAAGATAACAGTTAAATATTTCAATCAATGGCCCTCTCATGGAATCCACCACAACTGTTGGTATAGGTATGTTGTCCCCGTTTCAGTTAGTGTGTCGGATCTTGCACCCTTTCCAATGTTTATGCTTGTACTCGCAACCGTCTCATTAGTCTATTTGAACTCAACACTCTCCATTCAACAATCCACACTCACACGTATGCTATCGGATCCAGCTTTACTTATTCAACATTTTCCAACTGGTACATCATGAATGATTTCCCATGCATTTATTTTAACATAGAGATGTGAAACACCAGATGAGTTATTGCTAACTCTTGTGGTAGCTCGAAGTCATAAGCTACAATGCCAATCCTTTTGACTTGTGATAAGCTCCAATATATCGGTTACTAAATTTCCAGTTCTATCAAAACCTCGTAACACCCTTCATGGGTGAAACCTTCAAGTATACCCAATCATCCACTTCAAACTCCAACGGCCTTCTCCTAATATTTGTTTAGGATTTTTGGTGACTCTATGCCATTTTCAACCTTTCTTAAATCACATTCACCTTCTCCATAGATTGGTGAACAAGATTTGGTCCTATCAACCTTGCTTCACCAACTCCAAACCATCCAATATGAGATCTGCATCTCCTCCCATAAAGAGCTTCATATGGAGCCATCTAGATGCTAAAATGATAGTTGTTATTGTACGAGAACTCAATGAGAGGTAGGTGATCATCCCAATTCACCTTTAAATCAATTACACATGCCCTCAACATATCTTCTTATGTATTTACGGTGAGTTATGCTTGCCCATCTGTCTGAGGATAAAAAGTAGTGCTTAAGTTCACCTTTGAACCCAACCTTCGAGCAACGGATTTCCAGAAATGTCAGTAAATTGTGCACCTCTTTTGAAATAATGGTAGACCAGAAACTACTGATCTTACCCCACCTCTTGATGTTATATTTACATACCTTCTGTCGAATAGGTATTCTTTACTATTCTTTACTGAAAAGTTAGCTTTTTTGACATACATATCGACAATCACCCAAATAGAAACATGTTGGGTGGGCACCTTGTTAACCCCTGGAGTAGTCCATATTAATGATCTTCCATTTCCATTCTTAAAGTTCTACATTCTGAGCTAAGCTTTCCAACTTTGGTGTTCAACTTTCACTTGCTGGCAATTTAGACACTTGACAACAAATTCAGCAAAACCCTTCTTCATACCATTCCACAATTATATCTCTATCAAATCGTTGTACATCTTTGTTGAATCCGAACGAATGGAATATTTAGAGTTATGAGCTTCCTCCATGATACTCTCTTGGCGTCCATCCACCATTACTACACACAACCTACCCTGATACTTCAACACACCATATTCCCATTATTCAAAGGCTAATGTGGTTGATGATGCCATAAGTAGGTTTTCTATGGGCAGTAACACCCATCTTGAAGAAGACAGGAAAGAACTAGCAAACTATGTGCTTAGACTTACATGCTTAGGAGTCCGTACTATGGATTTTCACAGAAGGAGAAATAGAGGTGACAAATGGACTGAGTCATTGTTAGGGTCATAAGTGAGAGAGAAACAAGACCAAGATCCCATTTTGCTTGAATTGAAGGCAAATGTTCATAAATAAAGAGTATTAGCTTTTGAACAAAGGGGAGATGATGTTTTGAGATATCAAGGTAGACTGTGTGTACCAATAGTGGATGGACTCCAAGAGATATCATGGAGAAAGCTCATAGCTCTAGATATTCCATTTATTCGGGTTGCACAAAGATTTACCACGATTTTAGAATGGTACATTAGTGGGAAGGTATGAAGAAGAACATTGCTGAATTTGATGCCAAGTGCCCGTATTGTCAATAAGTTAAAGTAGAGAACCAAAAGCCAGGGGTTTTGGCTCAAAATATAGAACTTCCAGAACGAAAGTGAAATATGATTAATATAGACTTCATAACAAGATTACAAAGGTCTTGCAGGCAGCATGATTTTATTTCAGTGATTGTCAACATAATGAAAAAGTCAACCCACTTTTTGCCAGTAAAGACTACCTATTCGGTAGAAGATTATGATAAGTTATACATTCAAGAGGTTGAAAGACTTCATAGAGTTTTGGTCTCCATCATTTCAGATAGAGGTGCATAATATACCGCAAAGTTTTGAAAATCTTTTCGGAAAGAATTAAGTTCAAAGGTAAACTTAAGTATTGCTTTTCATTCTCAGACTGACGGTCAAGCAGAGCGTACTTCTAGACCTTAGAAGACATATTGGGACTTACATGATTGATTTCAAAGGAAATTGATATGATCACCTACCTCTCATTGAATTTTCTTACAACAACAGTTACCACTCTAGCTTAGTCCCTGGTATATTGGACCTTATAGAATATCCAAGAGAATTTACAATGTAGCGTATGAGTTGGACCTACCACAAAAGTTAGCAGCGGTTCATCCGGTAATTCATGCCTCCATGTAGAAGAAGTTCATGGGTGATCCTTCATTGACATTCTAACTGAATATGTTGGGACTAAAGGTAATTTGTTTATGAGAAGATTCCGGTCCAAATTTTAGATCACCAAGTTCGCAAGTTGAGAACAAAAGAGGTAGCATCAGTCAAGGTTCTTTAGAGGAACCAATTTGTTGAAGAAGCTACTTTGGAAGATAAGGAGGACCTGGACCATATATTCCCCATCTCTTTTGAACTCCGAAAAAATGCCAGAGCCAAGACTAATTTTTCTTCTTAGGACTACCTAAGATTGAGTAAGCTGTTTTTTGGTTGCCTTTGTCTTGTGGGTGTTTGAACTTGATATTGTTGCCCTAAGTTTAGTAAATAATCTCATTCGAGTATGAATGTTCCCAAGTGGGAGATATTGTAACATCTGGCAACTATAAAGACCTAGAAAAGAGTTTAAAATCTGAAAATAATTATTTTTGGAAAGAATAGAAAAATCTGGAAATATTAAAGTAAAAATTGAGTTTTTGGTCAACTTAAAATGACCATAACTCCTAGATAAGAATGAGTTAGGTTTATCTCCAGATATGGTTGGAAAACCCTTAGAGTAATCTTTCCAACGCCTTTGAGTTTGCGCGATTTTGATATCGTATGAGTAAGTTATGTCTTTTGAAAGTTGGGTTGTTGAATTAATGAAAGTCCAATCCGGATTTGGGAATGGGAAAATTGTATTTTCTTTAACTAATTATATTAATTCATTTATTGGGGAAAAATAATACTTCATTCAGTTTAGAAAGATTTAGAATTCACGCTAGGGCTTGGAGAAGAGATAAAAGATGAGAGAAATCAAGAATCGCCAAGAACACTCAAACTTTATGTGTGGATTTTGTCTGGGTGATCCCTAAAAAGGTATGTGAGATTACATAGTGTTGGGTTAGTTCACCAACACGCCAATCGTGTTTAATTATGAGAATCCAAGCTATTTGAATTTTAAGAAATTGAGTACTTTAATAATATTGTTAAATTTTTCTTTGAATTCTTGATAGTTGTGTTGTTGAAGTTTTGGTTCATGTTTCTGGGTGTAATTTCGGGTTAAATATATTGGGTATTTATGGTATTAATGATTCTAATTGTTTGGGTAAAGAATCATGGAAGTTAGAGGGTTTAGAGATGAAAAACGAAAGAGAAAAGTCGAGAACACCTTGGTACTGGGTTAGGGCACTGCACCTCTCAGATCCCCAATGACAGACTTAGTTTGTAGGGCCTTGAGGCGCTGCGTCAGACACAACACCCCATTGCTCTCTATAAGATGAGTATTGGTGCCCCACGTCTCTCATAGCGCCAGGGACGCCAGTTTTCCCCATTCTTCCCCCATCTTTTTATACTAGTTCCTAAGTGATGTACCTATTTCCTAGTTGATTCTAATACTCTAAGGTACATCTAAACATCATTAAATCATCCATAAATATTAGATCATGAACGTCGAAATCCATAATTCAATTCAAGGAAAGTTAAGGCCAAAGTCAAAGAAGTTAAGAGTCAAGCCTAAAAGTTAAGATGCAAGTCAAAGCGAAGTTAATAAAAGTTTTCAAGCGTCTTTAGCAAAGTTTTAACTTTGTTTTAAGAATCAAGTTTCAAGATAAGTAAAGTGTAAATAGTTTAGTTCATTTCCTCAAAAGTTTTAAGGGAGCTAAGTATTGCCTAAGAGTTTATAAATGTTTTTATATTTAAGACAAGAGGAAACTAGGATTTCGAAAAGAGTTTGGGCAAGAAACGGGAACATTGATTTCAAGAGAGCTTTTAAAGCTAAGTGTTGAGCAGTTCTCTCAACCCAAAGAAAGAATTTGTATTAAAAATACATGAGCTAAGCATAATTTTGAGAGTAGTATTGAGCACCGATATGGGGATCCGAGTTCATAATAACTCAAGTCTCCATACATCATGTAGTCATCATAGGTATTAACGGGTCATACTTTTTAGATGATAACATAAGTTAAGCTAGTGAATCAACTAAGTTATGTAGTTTTATGTGATGACAAATTATAGGACAATTCTGGCAGTGTGGGCAAGACGCTGTATCACCACTTAGGCTCATAGTGGTGGTTTTCAGTTAGAGACTCCCACATAAACTATATTACTTATTATAAAAGTAAAGTTGAGATTTTCATTGCATTATCTTAACGAACTAAGTTGTTTACATTGTTTTACAAGCTCTATATATATTGCATGTATCTTATTGTTTTATATTGAGTTAAATTATTCATGAGTTGGAGTTGAGCAGAGCCAAGGTAAGTGTTCCTTCTTACTCTTTTCAAGATTAGGTTATTATTTTATAATTCCAACTCGTATACTCGTACATTAAATGTATTAATGCTGGCCTGCATCGTCTTTTGATGCAGACGCACATAACTAGGATCGACATCCAGTGTACCGTTAATCTTGTGAGCAGCTCAAAATCATTTGGTGAGCCTCCTTACATTCGAGAGGACATTTTTTACCACTTTATTTCTAGATTTCATTTGTTAGGATGATTGGGGGTCCTGTCCTAACATCCATCTTTGTTTTAGAGGTTTCATAGATAGAGAATATTAGTTATTTAGTCTTTTCATTTCACTTGTAAACGATTAAGATTTGAATTGTCATTTTGGCTAAGTGATTATTTTTTTAGCTATTTCATGAGTTACTTTTCTGGTGTTTAAGTCTTCCACTGAGTAAGTAAGCCAGACCAAGGGTCCGCTCAAGGCCAACAATGGTCTTAAAGTGGCGGTCACGCCCAGGGTATAGGCTACGGATGTGACAATGATTACAACAACCTGGGGGACGAATCATAGCTAATGGCATGAAAAAATGAAATATAGGAATTACCTGCTGATCAACACAAGTTAAATAAAAGGAGGTTAGATTGACTTCAAAATAGATAATCTCAAATGGAACCTCTAGATAAAACTCTCCACATCCAAATACTTTGAACAGATATAACTCTAAGGAATACCAAAGAACAATTTTTAAAATGAGATCGACAATGCAAAGGGTACAATAAACACATTAATCAGAAGAAATAGAATAATAGAATTGCAACAAAAATAATATCTTAACATGGCAAGAAAAAGGAGGGAAATATATACTTGTTGGAAGTCAAGAATACAAGTGAAACATTTGAAAATCAAGATTGCCATATCTGAATTCCGAGCGAACAGAACAAAACACAGTCAACCTAGAAATGGACGTATAACTATGAGAGATAAAATATCACAATATAAAAAGAGTGAAAAAAATCTCAATAAGATATCAAAATCCAAGCTTTCAATTCCAACGATCGAAGAGGATCACATGGATCACAAACCTGTTGTTCTCAAAATAAGCAAATTGCCAAATTGCAGTTCAGAAGACACTGCAAGACAAAGCGAAGTTGAAAGTTAGATACTTTCAATTTTTGATTTAAGAGAATTTACTATATATACTTTTTGCTTTGTTCTGTATATATTTATTGCAGACTTATTTATCGTGAATAAAAGAGTTTAGTCGGGTTCGGGAGCCGAAGTCCTTGTATTATAAAATAAAATATTAATTATCTTCCTGTTAGATGTCATGTTTATTGCTTTCAGTTCTTTACTCAACACCATTTTATTTATAGGTTTGGAACAAAACCATTCAGTTTGGAAATAAATAATGATACTTAAGAAAATCTACATATCAAATTTATCTAACAATCATTCCCGTAAATGTTTTTATTGTTATCAATATCAAATCAATCCCAAATAATAGAACCATATAAAAGGAAGTAAAGCACAAATAATCTAGTACTTGTTATGTTGCGACGATCGAAACTGACGTTATTTAAATGCATTATAGGTGGAGTCTCAAATTTTTCTTATTTTGGTGCAAAATAAAATTTTGGAGCACGGAAATATTATATCTAAAAGTACCCGGGCTGGCATCGGCCAGCCTTATCTAGATATCTCTCGCTATGCAGTGCCACTATAGATCTGTAAGGGCTGCTAATGCTTGGGTTGAATTACAATCAGACCCTAATAAATGTGTCGTTTATTTTTCTTCCCGCTTTTCTGGCACAAAAAATTCTCCTCAACCACTTTAAATTTGAGGGTACTAGAGGCTAGGAATTTCCATACAAGGAAGGGAAAGACCAAACGACTTCCGGTCCACCCTCCTTCTAGAATGTTTCCCTCAGTAGCACAAAGGATGCCTATCAAATGCTTCATAGTGTGCTTGATTCCTAGATACGCGAGGTTGCCCATTACGAAATTGTTAAACAGTGCGTTCCAATTGAGGATTCATACATAGATCTCTGCAAATCGTAGAGTTGGAATGTTGAGTAGATGGTTAGTTTGTGGGGTAAGGTTAATATGAACCAATTAATCTTCACGTTTTTTACTGTTTGCAATTCTTATATGTGGTGGTGTTACCATTGAGAAGGTAATATGAGGTGATTGAATTATAGAATTTGGATAGGATTCACGGCAACAATTTTTCTAATCACCAATGACTTAGAAACAAATCAAGAGATCCAATTTAATAAACATTTACCTTCTACTTATTTACAAATAGAAACAAAAGATGACATTACACTGTTATCTACTTCTCCTTTAATCTAAACTCACAAACTAATATGTAGAAACCAAATCGATGCTACTATCATCAGTTTATGAAGTGGTACAAACCCTTAACACATGCTTCCTACAAATAGAGAACCTGATGAAATCTCTTCAACTTATCCCCAAAATCCAATGCCTCAAGTGTGTTTGTAGGTAACTAAATAATGACTGGTAATGCAACATACAATATTGTACATCTAGAGCAAAATTCTATATCTAGATGTTGTGTGAGGGACAAATGACAAGCTATTTACTAATAATACAAACGCAATGAGCATTTTACAATGCACAACACTCAAACATAAGTTAGGACTATATTAAGGCAATAAGATATATAGAAGAGAACTAATATCAACAGGTGATAATTGAGAATGACTCCTTATAATTAAAAAAATTCCATTCTTGAAGCTTAAAAGGTCTCATGGATGATAATTGAAGTGGTGGAAGAGATATGTTGAGGATGAGTACAGTTTTACTAGAACACCAACTTTTTATTATAAAAGGAAGTACACGGACCTGTAATCATCCGAATATACAACTCTCCTAGATGACAGAAGGTGATAATAGTAACTTTGTATTTGATCTAGTATTATGGGTAAAGGAGGGTACATATTTAATTGGCTTACTTAGTTTTTATCCTCTCATGCCAGAGATGATAGTTGGGGGTTGAAATAAGGGAATTCTCATGTTTTATCATGAACATATCCTCTGATGTAGACAGATCATGATAACAAAAACTTGTAACTAATCTATTTTTCCTTCTTTGAATACATGTGTATTATTCCATGAAAGACAATACACTTAACAACACCAAAATATTTGGATAAAGAAAAAGCCTTAGAAATAAACAATTTTGCTGAAGTATCTTCTTTGGATGGTCTTAGTCAAAAACCACATCCTTAATTACACTGGTTAGTAGATAGAAGGATGTCAAGAACCAAAATAAGTAGACGACATACCAATATAACAGAAACATACATACTAAGCAAAGAAATAATTTAGCAGCTAAAAGAATCAAATAAGCAATGCAATAGTGCATATAAAATCCAAGGCCTAATTTTCTTTTACATCTATAGGATTGGGGATGTGCCATGCTTAGTTTAGCATGTCACCTTGGGACATGTTAACAATCTATGGCACAATGATCGATCTTTTTTAGTGCAAATTCACAGCAAGAAAACATGCTTTCTCATGTGTGGGCACGCTGTTTTAAAAATAAAAAGACAAGAGGAAAGCTCACTAACAAAACAAAGACAGTCACATTGGAGAAGCTTGCGATTAGGTACACAAATCAGAGGTATATTGTGTGTCGACACACAAAAACGGAAAACATCTAAAGATAGGGAATTAATTGCTAACAATAGAACAACAAAATGGATGGCTACCAATCATCTCACCAAAATAAGGAAATCTTAAATCGAACATCGAGATGAAACTCGCGAAGAATCCCAAATAATTTGCAGGAGATCCAATCTCTAGTAGAGTGTGCCATAAAGGAAAAGCTTGAAATGAAGACATTGATAGTCAAAAGATATTGTACAAACATGAATACGGAAGAAACTAGACAAATAAGAAGTGTCAGACAACAAGAATAAGTGCACCACCTCCAAAAAGGAAGATATGAAAAGCCTGGGTGAAATGACACATATTCGCCGTGGCGGAATTGATCAACACATTTTTATTGAATATACATACATGTGGAAGACACTAAACAACAGATATTTTTTGTATTCATATAGAATAGTATTATACATATCTTTCTTGGACTTGTCTCTTGGCCAAAACCTCTTATTTGAGTTGGTGTTCACAATATTATAACTCATACAAGTTGCACCCCCAAACCTACTATAAAGAACACGACCATACAATAATTCAAGAATAATATGCCAATATCAAATACAACAGAACAATACTAATACAAAAAAAAGATAAATAAGAATCAACTACAAAAACCAATAAGCAATGCACATGCAGATCATCAAAGCGTTTAATTCAATTTACAATAGGCTAAAATTGCTTGATGTGCAATGTACACATTTCACCCCAATAGGATTGCTACTTCAATTATACATATATCAAATATTTTTAGAGTTCAAATGACATAAAGAAAACATCATTCCATTTTTTTTGTTGATCACAACACCTTTATACCAAAAAGATAAGTACAATAAGAGAAAGCTCACTTACGCAAGCCACGGGGAGAACAACATCAACAATGAATCGTAGCACTAGGGAAATGTGAGTCGACAGAATCTTAATTTTGCCTAACTGAATGAAGTCACAAGCAATGAGAGATCCTAATTAGCTTCAAATAAAAAATCTCAATATTGGAACCCTCTAGAGAAACTTCTCAAAACTGTAAAATATTTTCCAACACATCCAACTCTAAAACATCCAAGAAAACATCGTGAGAATAAAGATCGACAATCAAAAGGTTGTAACAAACACATGAATCGAGAGAAACTGACAAATAGAACTACAACATCCAAATACGCCAAAAGGTCCAAAGATGAAAAATTGGGTTGAAAAATGGAAGGAGTTCAATACTTGTTATAACCAATCTATGATGGATGAGAACAGTGATACAAATTTTTTATGCTACCCATTTTCTTTTCTTTAATCAAGTATACCTTCATTAAGAAAAAAACAAAAAAAATTGCATGCATATAAAATAACATAACCAAATTTGGAGAAATCTTTTTTGAATTGGATTAATTGTCAAAACCACCTCATTAATTGACACTAGTTTAATAGATACTGAACCATACAAATGATGCACCAAACAACATAAGAAAGTAACCATCAAGAACTCAAGAATCAAATGTAAGACACCAATACACAGATCTTCATACTAACAAGCAAAGAGAATCAGAAGCAACTACAAGAACGAATTAAGCAATCGCACACTCGAGCAAATCCACGCCCTAATTGTCATTTTACCTTGTTCGGAATTGGTTGATGCTCATGTATGATATTTTTCACCTAGGGATGCTATTCACTGATATCGGTCTTTTAATAGTGTCGAGGTGTGAGTTAGCATGGAAGAAAATATCATTCTCCATGTGGGTCACATAGTTTTTGTATGAAAAAATAAAACGAAAAGAAAGCTCACTTACCACTTACCAGGGCAGTCCTCCGAGAGAACATCATCGAAAATGAATCATAGCTGGCACGGAAAATGTGAATAGAGGACTTAATTGCTAACCAGTATCAAGAAAAAATTAGAGGATTCTAGATTAGTTCAAATAGAAAATCTCAAATAGAACCTCTAAATGAAACTCTCCAAATTCCAAATATTTTTAACAAATCCACTTTATAACAACCTAAAGAAGAGCTTGAAAAATGAGATTGCTAATCAAACAATGGAGAAATAAAAAAATGAATATAGAATAAACAAACAAGAGAAGTCCAAACACCCAAGAAACGCCAAAAAAAGGCTAAAGCTCTGCAGCCAAATGTGATAGATAAATTTAGTTTTGCGAAGCAAAACAAGAAAAAAGATTTGTGCTAAGGTCCACTCCAAATAAGAATATTAATGAGAAACCTCGAGAAGTAACTCTCTAAATCCCCCCCAATATTTTCAAAACAAATCCAACTCTAAAGTACCTAAAGAAAAATCTGTGAAAATTGAGATCGAGAAATCAATATTCAAGCCCAAATCAAGAGGAAAATAATGGGGCTACATCAACTCCAAAATATGCAATCTCAAATGAAACCTCTAGACGGAACTCTCTAGATCCCAAATATTTTCAACAAATCCAACTCTAAGACATCCTAAAGAAAATTTGAAAATTAAGATCGAGAATCAAAAGGGTGCAATAAACACATGACACAGAAAACAAAAACAAATAGTCCATCAAAAACAAATTACCCCAAAATGTTTAAAAAAAGGTCAAAAGATGGGCTAGACTCTAAGCCTTGCGGATTGGGCCCACGAGGTTAGCGGACCAAATGAGGTTGGGCAAAAAGTCTTGTTCCTAAATGGGCCAAAAAATAATTAGGCCCAACCCTACTTAATTCATTGGTTGCATTGGGACGACTTAATAGGCCAAGTCCATTTTGATAGTTCTAGATACTGTAGGACGGCAGATGAGTAGGAACTCCACAAAGAAGAAGAGTATTATCATCTTGGTATATCCATTATCTCTTCTGCTAGAAAACAAGTTAGGAAGCGTTAAAAGTATAAGAAGAGGAGATGAGAGAAATATGTCACTTATAGGGAGTTGCAAACTCAAAGACCAGACAAGGCACCTCTATCAACACCAACAAAGTAACCACTACATCCACCACATTTAATTCCTACAGAAAAAAAAAGGTCAGCATTCAAATCGAGAACGGAGTGGTAGCTAAAATTAATGTAGATGTACCTCTGTCAAATGAGAAAAATGATGAGGATGATCCAAATGAAGGTATTGATAAGGTACAGTTATAAGGAAAAGGAAAGTGGAGTTGAAGAGAGCTCCCAACGATGATATTATGGAGAAAATAAAGGATCTTAATAAGGAAACCCTAATACGTAGGGGCTGATAATATAGGTAAGTAAGTTCATTCACGAACTGAGCCGATTTCTTTTCTATTTTTTAGTTTTGTTCGGATGACCTCTTTTGAACAGAAATCTGAAATTCAATAAAAAGACCACTTATCTCCGCTATTAGTTTAAGAAAGGATGGGGGATATATATTTGCTGGCAGACAAGAATACAAGTGAAATATCTGATAATCAAAATCGTTATATCTGAATTCTTACCCAATTGAAAAAAATACAGTCAACCTAGAAAGACATAATACGAGAGACAAGATAGGCATAAATAAGAAAAAAGAGAGTCAAAACTAAACAAGAAACAAAAATCAAAGCATTCAAGTTCAATAAAGAGGAGACATTGGACACAAACTTAGTTGGTCTTATCCTCCTCGTTGTATCTTGTATTTGAAATCTTTGATTTTGATATCTTGTTAAGTTTTTGCTATCTTTTGTTCTTGTTTATGACTATCTTGTCTCTCATCTTTATATTTTACTAGGTTGACTGCATTTCGTTCGATTACCTAAGAATCCACATATAACGATTTTATTTATTGAAGATTTCACTTGTATTCTTAATTGTCAACATGTATATATTTTTCCTTGTTTTTCTTAAATTAACAACAAAGCTAAGTTCTCCTTTTATTCAATTTCAAAAGTTTGTACAAAAGAGATCGCCCAACCCAACATAAACAAACAGAAAAGAAATTGATCGGGTCCGTAAATAAACATGTATGTCGTTGCATGGAGCTCTCTCAATCCCCAAATGTCCATCGCATGAGCTCTCTTTTCAACTCCACTTTCCCTTTTCTTCTGATGTGAGTTATCATACCTGTTATTTGGATTGCATCCTTCCCAACTTTCTAAGTTCCATAGAGGTTTGTCTCCATGATTTCATTATCATTATCCTTCTCGCTTCGTATTGTTGACC